>APFE031314938.1:6783-37879 GCA_000404065.3 Pinus taeda | reverse complement strand
TAGTGATACAACCACCCCATTTTCCCACGAGGAGACACAAAGTTCTTCTCATTTTTGAGATAAGAAATGTATAGGGTAATAGGGCACACATTTGTTCTCATTTTTGAGGTAGGAAATGTACAAGTTAATAAGGCACAATTTTCTTCTAGTGCCCAAAAATAAAAAAATTCTGATGTTTTTTATATATTGCAATCTTCATCATGAATCTTTGATGTAGGAGAAAATATGGGTTCTAGAAATCTTGGACATCCAAAAAAAATTTCAATTTGTTTTGGTTGTTGAAGGTTTGAAATTTTGATATGTGATAAAGGACACCTTGCTCTACTTGCTCGCTAAGTTTCATAAAAAAATATTGAGCTTAAATACTATGTAAATGTTTAGAGTAAAAATTTTCTTGATTTCTATAGTAATAGGGGTTTAGTATTTGATCACCGTGCCTTCAATTACTTGATTTAGAGTTTGAATTTTTTATATGTTGTAGAGGAAATATCCTTATGCCTTCCCACTAAATTTTATAAAAGAATACAAAGATTAAGGGGTTCACCTAAGTCCTACATAGAGTGTGTTAGAAAGAAAACTCAAGGTGCATTACACATAATAATTTTTTTAAGTCCACTTTGACTATTCAAACCATGAAGCTTGGGTTGTATATTGTAGTTAAAAGGTTATTATTATCTATGTATAAATGGTATTAGCTAAATAAATTCTTGGGTTACACTAAGAAATGAAATGACTTTGGAATCAAACTACTATAGCCTTATAGTATAAATAATTGAAAACTTTGATGTAATGTCATCCCTAGGAGTAAATTATTTTAAAGGAAAAAGAAGAAAACTATTTTTTTTTCTTTAATTTTATTTTCAACTTATCTCTTTATAATTTTACTCAATTTCAATGCCGAATTTTTTTTGGATGCAGAATTAGATTTTGCATCCAACAAGTAGTACTATTGATATGTTTAAGTAGACTCAAAAGTATGTAGAGTGGGTAGTCACTGGATATGGAATCTAATTTAACATCCAATGAGTTCTCACAGTTGAAATTTTTGTAAACCTATAAGGAGATAAGTCAAAATACAATAAAAAAGTAGTTTTCTTTCTTTTCCTTTAAAAATTCATAATTCTTATTTTTTCAAGGGGTAGTTATTGATTTCTTTTAAAAAGATAGTATAATTTCCAGGCAAAAACCCTTACATTCATAATCCTAATTCATTATGGTTCTACCTTCAGAGGTCCAAAATAGTTGTAGCTTATTCTTGTGACAACTTTTACCTACTATACTAAAAATATGCCTACTATAGTCTCTATAGAGAACTCCTTCAAACAAACAAAATTTACACAACATCAGATGGGACTAGACAAAAAATTACCAACCTATAACTAAATTTCTGTGCCATAGTTTCTAGACAATGCATCAATCAAATTTGTTTCTTGAGCTAGGGACCTGCTAGCCTTTTCTCCGTGCAATTCTCTTGTTGGATTCAATGTATTTCATCACCATTTGAACGTGTGACACATTTAATTCCTCTAATTCAGAGAACTTGTAGTGCATTACAAATAGATCAATTTGAGTTTTGTACCGAAGGTGATCCAAATTTATTTGCATTAGGTTTAACTTGGAATTGATTAATTCCTATAAAGATTTTTGGGCTTCCATCTCCGCCTTAGTCCTTTTGTTGAAGACTCACAAGAGGCAAACCATGGTCTCAAAAGTTTTATCCAAAAATACATTGACATCCACCTGCAAAAAATATTGGGAAGAGGTACTGTTATTTTCCATGGGATGACCGCTCCTCAGAAATGCTTGACTTGCTCCACTCAATGCACAAAATGTGGCTCTATTAATCACTTTAAAACTGAGACTACACCTTCCCTGACTTGACTATATTGGCATGGCTAAAGAGTGCTTGCATGCCAATTTAAAAGTCGAGGGAAGCTTCAATTCAGGCATAAAATTCCCTCCTTTTCCAATGAACATTCTCCTTGAGACAATTAAATGAAGAGTTATATTTCCAAAAACCCAACATGCTTTGAATTCCTTGTTGAATGTGCATACTGATACATAATAAGTGTGGAACTACTAATTGTCTTGTGTGAATTGATTGGGAATTGGAATCAAATAACCTCGATATTTAAAAGGCTCAACTCCTAAGGTAATTTAATAAGTGATCCAAGCACTTGTGTAATGGAAGAGTTATATTCCCATGCCATCTGTGCAAGTAGGATGGGTGAATAATTTCCAACCGTCGGACCATGGGAACCATCGTTGAATAGTGAATTGAAAATTTAATCGACCACAAATGTTGCAAATTTTTTCTTTCTCCACAAATCCTTGTGCATGAAAGGCAATTGGGTTCCTTTGTTATTTTATTAATGACTACATTTTTGAAGACTGTAACTAGTGTTGATCTTCATAATTTTACTTGAGTCATGATGTAGTGTCTTTTATAAAAGGAAAGAAAAGTAAAATTATTTATAAAAGAAATTCATTTTAATGAGCATGGGTTTGATGCTCTATGTATTTGTTTCTAGTTCAAGCCTCCATTGAAGGCTTCTAGGATTGTGTCAAAAGTAAAAGTCCAAGTCTTAATATAAAAGACCATTCTTGGGCTCACTGTGTAAAAGAAAGAAAAAATGTTTTATGTAATTTGGTCATGCAATAATTCACCACCAAGTCAGCTTGTCCCTTTTTTCTTCATGTCGGCCTAATAGAAGAGGATCAAGAAACCATAAATAACCATCCACTCGACCTATTGGAGGAATCCATCAAGTAAGTTCGTTCATCTTTTGAGATGTCAAGAAGAAGGTTGCAAAGTCAAGAAAAGAAGGAAGAGAACCTTATCAAAACAAAAGACTGAAATTTCTTTGTTTCCGTGCCACGTGTGAAGTATGTGAAGTTAATTTTAGAGGCCGAAGATGCTAGCCGAATTGAAAAAGCTGCAGAGAAGAAGAGTTAAGATTCTAGATGACCTCATTGATTTGTGTTAAGGGTTGACTTGGTGGATGAATGGAGTCCATGTTTTGGTCAAAAGGTCAATAGTGTCTCAAATTGATTTGAATCTACTAGTGGAAGAGTTCATTGGGTTTCCCCTTTATAGGGGGTTTTCCTTGGCTGAGTGCCTACATATTGTGTTATCTTGTTGTCTTTGCGATATTCATAATTTTTTGGAAATTTTCTTGATGATGAATATATTATAATAAATAAGAAGAAGTAATAATTAATCATAATAAATTGTCAATTGAAAGAGAAATCAAATTAATAAGCCCTAGTTAAGTTTCCCTAGATATCTCAACATGGTATCAGAGCTTGGTTCATTAACATAAGTGCAGTTAGAAGGTCACTACAATAGTAGAAGGATTTAAGACAAGAAATAAAAATTACCTAGGACTGATATCCTAGAGAAAAGAAGAGATTTTGAGTTTTGAATAAGAAATTATGGACGCATTCATAAGCCTTAATCATAATTTCTAATTCGCAGGCCTAAGTAAGGAATGAAAGGGTTTTTTAGGAACACAAAAGACATATTTTAGAAGTAAAAAAGGATAATACAACAACCCATAGAAGACCAAGCACTTTCATAAGGAGAGTGAAGTCCATTAGCTATAGGACAAGGTTTGAAATTTTTGATACCTTAGTGATATGAAGTTCCAGAAGACTG
The DNA here is from genome assembly GCA_000404065.3 of Pinus taeda. NCBI lineage: Eukaryota > Viridiplantae > Streptophyta > Pinopsida > Pinales > Pinaceae > Pinus > Pinus taeda. The sequence continues at coordinate 34,221 of APFE031314938.1, read as the reverse complement.
CACATAACCATGGGTAGTCACACCATATATTTTGGAGGCTAGTAGAATGATTGGAAAGGGTCATTTGTTGATAGAATTAGACAAAGTGTGTTTTATGAATTGTAGGCCTGATAGGTAGGCTTATCCTGAAGCTAAAAGGAGCTTAGAGTCCCTAAAAATTATGAGAATAAGTGTATTTTGAAGGCCTAAATTGTATCCTCCATCACCCACAAAAGGAACTGAAGACCTATCAGTCTTAAGGCCAAGTCATTTTTATTGATCTATTACCTATATATACTCACATTATTTAGAGTAAATTAGTAGTCCTAAGACTTATATATATACACAATTAAAGCTTAAGTAGTAAGATAAGAATCCGACCTATGAAGCCTCCATAGGGATTGCCAAGAGCACACACATATATTGTTTTTGGAAGTATTTTCTCCTAAAGGGTTGCCATTCTGAAGCAAAAGGCATACAAATATATGAAGTATGAACCTAAACAAGTCATTATGAGCATACTTGTTGGTTGATCTAGTATACACATCAATGTTTGAAAAGACCTAACTAGAGGGTCATATTAAGTCCATCACATTGAGGAAAGCTTGCTATAAAAGAAGTGTGCTGGAAGTACCTTTGAAGGAAGCTTTTGGAAGTCTTCAAAAATAAGAAGATTGTGGCATCTTGAAGAAGGCTTTGTAAGGACTATGTTATGTAATCATTGTATTTAAGGTACATATAGTTGTTTTTATGGATAAATGAATACATGTTCTGCATAAAAATGCTTTGGGTTTTTGACACATGTTTTCATGAATTTTTGAAATATTTTCGAAATATAAACTTTAGATGATACTTGAATAGAAACCCTAATTGGTAATTAAAAACCCTAAATATGATATTTTTGGATTTGGATCTAAAAAAATCTAGGTTACAATCATACTCTTTTACTTGTGTCTTTTTGATAGTACTTATCAAGCAAATGTTGTAGATACATATAGAAAATTTGATCTTCTAAAGGAGTTCTTCAAGAAGAAGCCTCCATCTTCTCACAAAAAGGAACAGATTCAAAGGGAGTCTTCAAAAAGGAAACTAAGAAGCTTTGCTGCAGAAGGAATCCTTCAATTGTAAACCCTACAAGGTTTGTTGCAAGAGCATCTCAAGGTATGTAAAATTGTAATTTTTTTAGCAAATAATAAGGTACAATTAATTTTTAAATTTGCTCTATATTACTAACCTTTTCATGTCTAGGGTTACACTATAAGTATTATTAGTTGTCAAGGATGATTGATCTTTAGATCAAACCAATCCTTATCATACTATCTATATTTTACTCACTTTTTTAAAACCCTAACCTTTAGGGTTCACTGTAAAACCCTAACCTTTTGATGCTTAGGGTATGTTGATAATGAAACCCTGGCATACTTAGGGTTTGTTAATAAAATTCTAGAACATATGATTAAATCCTACTCTCTTGATGATTAGGGTTTATGCTATAATGAAACCTATATTTTTAGGGTTTGTTGATGTTTAGGATATACGATGGAACCCTAGATTTTTAGGGTTTGGTAAATTAGGGTTTATGGAAAAACCTTTGTAATAGTTAATGTAAATCCTAGGAATGAAGCCCTAGGTGTATGTGCTTCTGTATGTTTGAAACCCTAGCTTGGTCGAGTTTTTGTATATATAACATTGGAATTTTGATGTTTGTGCCTAAGGTTTACGACAAAACCCTAGTAAATATGGATATAAGTTTCTAGGGCATGATGATGAAACCCTAGATGTAAAATGATTTCACTATGACTAGAATTCTAACCTGATATAATTGTTGATATCTAAAGCTTTAGTTTGGTTAAATGGAATCTAGGGTTTATTGAAAAATCCCTTGCATAAATGGTTGTGAAAGTTTAAGGTATGAAAGATGTAATAATACTTTTTGATTGTGAATCTAAGTAGGTTTAGTTTGACTGTTTTGGTAACCCCAGATGCTCCCATTGTTATGAGACACTAACCCTATAGTTAAAATTAACTTCATGGTCTTGTATATTTGTTCTTGATTGTACCGTTGATAAGTTTTGCAGGTATATAGTCTTCAAGATGTTGAATATGTTTACCTACCTCATACTTGTTGATGATGATTGAGCATGGTGAAAAAAATGGGAGTTGTAAGAACCTCAATAAATTTTGAATTGATGATTGATAAGATGAGCTTGTTATTGTATGAAGATAAATAATAATGTTCCTAAAATAATGAAGTTTGAATTTCTCTAATGGTATAATGATGAAAAAATAAAGAGCCCGTGTGGGTGGAATAATAAAGATGTTGATGGACCCATCCTGTATTTGACACGAAGCTCAATTTCTCCTCCATGGTTGATAACATGATGTGAAGGCCATGAGGATGTTTTGAGATAAGAGAATATCTAAAGCACTACAAATGTGTTTTTGTGATTGATAAAGTTATGAGAAAGATTCAGATGTTTTGAAGAAGTCTTGAGGTTCAGTTTGGTGTTGCTAGATAAGTTAAAAAAGGGAGCTTACTTGGAGATATGTTTGGATTGTGTGATGAACTAAGAAACATCAGAAATATTGAGGACCCCAACGATTTGTGCTAACACACACACACACACACACACACATTGAAAGTTTGTTACTAATTGGGGTTATGATTGTGCAAGATATCTCCATAAGTAGTTCAAATATTTTAGAAGCATGCTTGGACTGATGGATATATATTATTTAGTTTATTGGGAGAGATGAAGCATCTTGGACTGCATGCCTATATGATGCTTGGGAGGACCTCTGGCTGACCTATGATGATGTCTAGATCCTGAAGTAGGGAGGGCATCATTGGCCTTGTGGAGCTCCGACGTTGGATACGATACCTAGATCCATGTGGGCTGGTGTTAGAGCTGAAGCTTGATAGTACTTATAGTGGTAGAAGGTTGGATAAAACCTTAGTCCCAACTGATTAGATACAATGGTCAAGTATTCAATCCTTAGCATTGTGTCTTCTATGACTCTTCATAGAACATATCATTTTGAGTTCATCCTTGTACCTATATATATGTATAATTATGAATACCTCCCTAGTTAAGAGGGAGTGTTGAAGAATGTAACTAGTAATGGTCTTCATGATGTAGTGTATTTGTCAAAAGGAAAGAAAAGAAAAAATATTTATGAAAGAAAATTATTTTTATGAGCATGGCTTTCATGCTCTATGTATTTGTTTCTAGGTTAAGCCTCTATTGAAAGCTTCTAGGCTTGTGTCAAAAGTCAAAGTCCAATTCATAATATAAAATACCCTTCTTGGGCTCATTGTGTACAGGGAAGAAAAAATATTTTATGTGATTTGGTCATGCAATAATTCACCACCAAGTTGGCCTGCCCCTTTTTTCTTCATGTCAGCATGATAGAAGATGATCAAGCAAGTATAAATAGCCATCCACTTGAATTATTGGAGGAATCAATCAAGTAAGTTCGTTTTACTTTTGAGATGACAAGAAGAAGGATGCAATGTCAAGAAAAGAAAGAAGAGAACCTCATCAAAACAAAATACCATAATTTCTTTGTTTATGTGCCACATGTGCAAAGTATTTGAAGTTAATTGCAGAGGTCAAAGATGCTAGCCAATTTGTAGAAGTTGCAGATAAGAAGAGACAATATTCTAGATGACCTCATTGATTTGTGTTAAGGGCTGAATTGGTGGATGAAGGGAGTCTATGTTCTGGTCAAAAGGTCAAGATTGTCTCAAATTGATTTAAATCTACTAGTGGAAGAGTTTGACTAAGTTTTCCCCTTCATAGGGGTTTTTCCTTGGCTAAGTGCCTACATCTTGTGTTCTCTTGCTATCTTTGTGATCTTCATAAGTTTTTGGCAATTTTCTTGATGATGAATATATTATAACAAAGAACAAGAAGTAATAACTAATCACAAGAAATTGTCTAGTGAAAGAGAAATCAAATTAATAAGCCCTAGTTAACCTACCCTAAATTTCTCAGCATATATTAAGGGTCATGGTAAATAAATATTTGAATAGATTTGATTATTCAACTTGAACCTTCATTGATCCAGATTTATACCTTTGTTGTCTATTGAGTTTTCTGAAGAGTTCAAATGTCAAAGAACATGAAAAGAGTTTTATCTTGTCAAACTTCTGAAGTTGGATGACGATCCTTTGTAATAGAGGAGAAAGATTGCTATTTTGGGATCCTCTCAACTTCCAGAGTTTCCCAATTACAATTTGAGAATCCCCAAACACCATTAGATTTGAAATTTTCTTTTCTATTGCAATATCAAATCTTTTCCATAGGATCCACATCAGCTTGACTGTTGGTGACAAAGCCCAACCCCCAAGTGTATTGAATCTCATTTTTTTCATCGGGGCTAAGGATCACGCCTCTCGCTCCTGCCACCCCTAACTCATATTTTATTATTCTTACTATTATTTTATTATTTTTTAGGAGGCCTATTTTAAAGCTCGAAATTCCCATAATGTTTGGATCTCCAAGATCTGAGCCTCCATTTTTTTTTTGATTTTTTAGGTTGCATGTGATGTAGAGACCTTGTGAGTGGATTTGTGGGTGTAATAAGGCTTGAGAGGAGTAGCCATTAATTCAATTAAATTTGAAATTGATGCTATATATATATATATATATATATTATATATATATATATATATATTATATATATAATATATATATTATATATATATATATTATATATATATATTATTATATTAAATATTATATATATTGCATCAATTTCAAATTTATTGAATTAATGGCTACTACTATATATATTATATTGTTATGATTTAATGTCTATGTAGACTTGTCATATACTATGAGTGCATTCACTATGATTTTTCCTGTAGGCGCTTGGTACTGCATCAAGAAATATAATAACAAGTGGAACATGGGATTTACGACTCCTAATTTTGGTATATGGTTACAACAATGAGTGAAGTGTTGAGTAGAATTGTTTGAGAAGTTTAGGAGTGCATGGGTCCTAAAAATTGAAGTAGTTTATGGAAATTATAGAGATTTGCAAAGTTGTAGAGATATGGGAAAAAACAAAAATTGTATTGATTTGAGAAGAGGAAATAGATGCAAACATAATTCCAAGTGGGATAGCATACATGAGATAAAAAATAGCATCATTGACAGTGGACACGCTGAAGAAGACATCATGACAAAAATAATAGAATTTATTGTGAGTTCTATATTAAAAGACATAAATATTAAGACACGAACTATTTTTCAAGGAAGAAGAAGAGAGGAAAACATAAGTGAAAGGGATATATGCACAAGTGGAAGTTTTATAAAGGCTCATAAAAGAAGAATAGATAGAGGAAAATACTTGAAGGGGATGATAAAATATTCGAAGAAATGTTGTGGATTATGAAGATGAAATTAGATGCCATGAAGTTGGTCTAATAGAGATGCACACCAGAGGGGGAAGTTATGAATATCAAGATGATATTGTAGCATTTGAAAGTATTATAGGATAGATATATACTAAAATGGATATGGAGATGAATGTTGATCCATATGAAGTTGCAATTGGAAAATGAAGGTGCATGAGGCCAATAACCTTCATTTTTGAGAAGATTTAGAGAATGGAGTCTCCAATATCATGTGGAATATGTGTGTAAAAAAATATATGTAAAGGATATATTTCAAGTGTATGAAGAAGGAATCATGCCTCAAGAAGAATGATGAAGATGAGGTTTCACCATATATAAAGTTGGAGGAGATACAATTGTCTTTCCATACTGACTTATATGATAATTCCATTGAATAAGTGAGGAAAACAATGAAATATGTGGCATAGATGAGAAAATAAGTGAAACATAAACATTATAGGTAAAAAAGATGATTTTATGAGGAAGAGTGAAGGTATTGATGGTTCACAAGAAGGATTTGTAGTAGAACACCGTAAGGAGAAGATTGAGGTGTAGGAGTGTATGTAGAAAACTCAAGAGGAAAGAAAGATGTTTTATTATTTGTGGGTGATGTTGTAGCAAGTATAAATGTTGTGTTCAGGTAAAAAAGGTATTCCATATAGGACGAACAACTTCAACAACCACTCACACAACCAGATCAAAATCACAACGCCAATATTTTTATGTTGTTAAAACTCTCTGAGAGGGAAACAATCCATGACCCCAACCAACACGACCACTTGAGGTAATTTTATTAATGAAAAATAAAATATTTTACATAAGAGAGTTCTCACAATTGATCATCATTCATGGCCCTCCATGCCATTTAAATAGAGATCATGGACCAATCAAGTGTTAATCCATGGATCAATAGCCATTATTATCGATGGGAATATGAGTTGGATCAATCTATGTCTAAAACAATATCATGAACGCTGGATTAAAATGTAACTAATGCATACCAAAGAGACACACTAAGAAACATAATTTTACCTAATAAACACATTAGACCAAGTTGATTTTTTTTTTTAACAGAAACGGTTGAATTTTATTTATAAGAAGAGGTTGGGCATGCCAAACAACCTCGATTACAGTTAATTGAGAGAATTCTGGTTCTATAGAGTCCTCATATTTTGGCTTTTGTGTCAGAGGTTAGCTGCTGATTTTATGCATTTGGCATGGTTGAGTGATCCTTGATACGCTTTTGGCGTCTTAGAGTCCTGTCTTACGTTTCCTCTTTTTTTTTGTTGCTTTGGTACTTTCTTGGGTTAAGTTAATTCCTGAATAAACTTTAATCCACGGTCCAAATTATACAAAACCCGCATATATTAAACTGTATTAATATATAACCTCTCCCCGCCTCCGATATACCAAGGCTCTCATCTGTACCCGACCCCACATCAAGGTTAAAATCCAGCCATGTTCAACTCGCGATTACTGTTAGATCTTCCTCCGTCCAGATCCAATGCTTATAGCGTCCTTTTGTATTCGGCCCTTAACACCTCAGGAGTGCGTGATATGGGCGGTTTTGTCCTGCCACGTGTCAGCCACTAAGTGGCATTGCATCTGTTTTGTAGAAAACTTCCCAGAAACCAAGAGCGGTGCGATGAAAACCACTTACCACTCCCAGCGTAGTTAACACCCCTCCTTTTGCAATGCGCGGTGACCGTCAGATCAACCCCACCCAGATCGGATGCTTTTCACGTCCCTCGTTGTTAGATCCTTAACCTAATCCCACCTCCGTACCTGATGCCACAACAAAGATAATACCCCGCCATGTACAACATGCGATAACCGTCAGATCTTCCCCCGCCCATATCCGACGCTTATCGCGTCCCTCACTGTCCAACCCTTAACACCACAGGAGCGCACGATATGGGCGGTTTTGACCGGCCATGCATCGGGCCCTAAGGTACACCACGTCCGATTCATGAAATACTACCCAATAGCTAGAAGCAGTGTGATGTAAACCGCTTACCACTCCCCACGACTTTAACACCCCACCTTTTCTAGCGTGCAAAGACCGTCGGATCATCCCTCACCCAGATCCTACGCATCTCTTCCTTCAAAACTGTCCTCTGTTTGAATACAATTTTTCACCCTATTAAGACACCCAAAAACTATTGGCCCAAGTGAAAACCTATAGCCTGTCGAGGAGTGGCCCACTTTTTCTCGATAATGAAAGTCTATCTGTGCCACCCTTTGTTCTGTGGAATTCTGTCCTTGATCAAATCTCCTTGTCTATTAAGGAATTGGGTGCCTTTTAGGTTCTTCATCATTCTTTAACTATATACCTTGAGCTAGAAGATATCCTTTGTTAGCCATTATATTAGCTTCCTTGTTTAGATCTCGCAAGACATGGTAGAATGAGCAAGATGTGAAGTTTTGAGCCATTTTTCTTATTCTTTCAAGGGTCTTGTTTGGAGAAGAGCTATTGAGATGGTCACCCGTGTTAAGGATATTAATCAAGATTTTAGAATCCCTAATATTTGAAGGTTTTCCCCTCTGTTCCTCTGAGCCAGCTGACATGCTTTGAGTAGTCTGAGGATCTCGGCCTAGTTGTTGGTGCTCTGACTTAGGCCCCAACTGAAGCTGTATTGTTTTTGTCCATTTGTGGAGTAAATTGTTCCTCCTATCCCTAATATCCACATGTTTTCTTTGGAGGATCTGTCGAAGAAAACTGTGACTTTGCCCTGATTTTTACACCATTTTTAAGTTCCGCCTTAGAGATCCAAAGACGCCACTCTGGGTTATGTCTAGATAAGAAGGTATTCTTATTGATGCTGGCCCGTCTTAGGGATTCACCTAGCTAGTTGAGCTCTTCAGTGAGAAGGGAGTTGTCTAGCTTATGAGGTCTATTTTCAAAAGTTTCCAGCAACAAATCTTTGGCCTTGGCAACCATTGTGTTGGTGGATTGAATTTTGTTGTTGAAGATGGCTTCATTCCTAGCCAACCAGATTCCCCAACAGATATATTTTGGTATTGCATTCTAGATTTTAGTCCATGTTGAATTTCTATTCAAAGAGTGTGGATAGTGTTCTTTCCAAGTTGTGAAAAGACTAACAACTGAATACTTCTGAGGGATTTGGGCATTGAGCCCCATAATTGCTTGCAACTAGATCTCTTGAGAAAAGGGGCAGCCTATGAACAGGTGATCGGTAGTTTCCTGATCCTTGCAACAGAGAGGGCATCTGTGTGGACCCATGATTCCTCTTTTCTTTAAGTTTTCCTCAGTGAGGGTCCTTCTGTGCATGAGAATCCAATAGAAGAAGTTGATTTTTGGGAGACCAAATGGGTCCCAAACATGCTGCCAAAGCTTTGTAGTATGGATCTAATGTTGTTGTTCTTGTAGGGCTGCAAGACCGAGCTGAGATGAGTAAGCTCTAGACTTCCCCCAGCCCCACTTGTCCCTCAAATGGAGATGCATAGGAGCCAGACTAGTGAGTTTATCTAATAATTGATGGATTTGAGGGAGAATCCAATCATGGGAGTGATGGAGGGCCCAATTACTCTAGTTCCTTGTTGAATCCCATGTGCATATGTCAGCAAGTTTGTGGATACATTTTTGGATGAGCCAGTTATGCAATTCTGCTATTTTCATAGCAATATTTAGGGGATGGAGTCCCATGATATTGTCATCCCACAGTCTAATTATTTTCCCATTTCCTGGAATTCTGTAGAGCTATTCTTTGAAGAATTTCTAGCCTTGGCTGCACAAATTCACAACGTGGTTCCTTTGTGGGAAGCTCCTTCTTCCATATTCTTTATTGAGAGTATGTGCATATATTTTTTAATTAGAATTTGAGTTACAAGGTTTCTTTGGTTTGAGAATATTTTCTAGAGGATCTTCCCTCCCATTGCTAGATTGGCCAACACAAGATCTCTTACTTGGAGTCCACCTTTGGATATTGGCCTTTTCACTATGTCCCAGCTTACCATATGGAATTTGTTTTGGTTCCCCTTTCCTCCTTGCCATATAAAATTTTGAATCAACTTTGCTAACTGTTCGATGATCATTTTTGGAGCCAAAAGGAAAGAAGCCTGGTAGATAGGAAGGGATGAGAGAACTGACTTGATCAGAGTGAGCTTCTCGGCTGAGATAAGCCACTATTCCCCCCAAGCAGTCATTTTAGCCTTAATTTTGTTGATAATTTCCATCCAATGAGGGGCCTTAGTGGAACCCAAGGTTAAAGGTAGGCCAAGATACTTGAATTTTTCCCAAGAGGCATATCCGGTGAAGCCTAGGGCTTGAGAAATCCTGAGTATAGATTGATGGTCTACCACCCAGTCGTACACTGTACTTTTTATCTTGTTGACCATAGCTCTGGAGACTCTACAAAAGCTTTGGATTAATTCAATGAAGGATATTGCTATTTTAATGGAGGCTCCTCCCATATGGATAGAGTCATTAGTGAACAAGGAATGATTGATTGGGTTTGTTCCGGGTATCACCCTAATGCCAAGAAGAATCCTGTTGAGCTTCTCATCTATGAGCTTTCGACTTAGAGAGTCTGCCATCAGAATATATAGGAAGGGGGAAAGAGGGAAGCCTTGCCTGATTCCCCTTGAAGCTTTGAAGTAGTTTTCTGACCTACCATTTGCTAGAGGGGCTATCTAAGGTTCTCCAATGCATGCTTTAATCATTTTTACAAATTCAGAGCTGAAACCAAATGTAGAAAGAACTTGGAGGAGGAATGAGTGTCTTACTCTATCGAAGGCGTTCGCCATGTCCAGTTTGATGAGCATATCTTGCTCTTTGTGTTGATGGATGGAATGGATGATTTCCTGCATCAGTATCACATTGTCTAGGATATGGCTGCCTTTGACAAACCCTCCTTGATTGGGAGAGATGAGTTTTTCCAGCAGAGGCTTTATTCTATTAGAAAGTAACTTGGTGAATATTTTGTAGGATGCATTGCAAAGCGAGATTGGTCTGAATCTTTCGAATGTCTCTGGGTTGGCTTCTTTGGGAATTAAGGCTAGGAAGTTGGAGTTTTTGCTTCCTCCCACTTTGGATTTTCGTAGGAATCCTTTGATCATTCAATACAAATCAACCTTGATGATGTCCTAACAGAGGTTATAGAAGTGTATTGAGAATCCATTAGGTCCCGGGGCTTTGTCTGGTTCCATCTTCCATATGACATTGCTAATTTCTTCTTCAATGAATGGCTTCAGAAGAGTTGCATTGTCCTCCTCGTTAACCATCCTTGGAACGTGCTTGAGGAAGTCGTGAGCTTCCTCATCATCCTTTGTGCCTTATTCTTTGAACAATTTCTTAAAATGAGAGGTTTCCACCTCTTTTATCAGAGTTGTGCCTTTAAGAACAGTCCCTTCTGGCAAGGTGATCTCGGTAATGTGGTTTCTAGAGAGGTGGGTTCGAATTTGCTTGTGGAAGAAGGCTATATTTTTGTCTCTAGACGCAAGCCAGAGATTGCGTGACTTAAGCCTCAAATATTCTTCCTCTTCTCTAAATGTTCGGTTGGTGCTGATTTGGTGTTCTTGCTCACTATGAATTTCTACTTTGGTTATGTCTTGAGTCTCTAGGCCCATTTGGAGATCTAGCAGCTGCTTTGTGCTCTGTTTTCATTGGGTAGTGGGAGAGATTGTGGGCTTTTTATCCATTGCTTCGGGGCTGTTTTGGTGGATTTTATCTTTTACTCCAAAACATAGCTAGGTGATCCAAGAACATGGATGGAACATGCCTTATTCACTGTATCATAAAACCCTTCACTGTTTACCCGTAGAGGGAAGAACCGAAAGGGGATTGGTCCCAAGTTTTCTTCTTATTCCAGCAAAAGAAGGATGGGTTTATGGTCTGAGTTCCACTTTGGCAGACTTTTTGTGGAGATGATCATCTTCTTGGAGAGGAAGGAACTATGAAGAAGGAATCTATCTAGCCTGGCTGAGATATGCTCCTCCCATATTCTGTTATTAGTCATGTGTATAGTCCCTTTTTTGGCTTGAAATCCATTAAATCCTATTGTTGAATCAGGTTTCCCACTAAGGGAAGGAAGCAATCCTTGCTGCTGGTTCCTCCTCTTTTTTCCTTTGGGTCTAGGATTAGATTGAAGTCTATGACAATAATTATATTATTAAGGGAGTATGCTTCCAAAAAATCAGTCAGAGTTTGCCAACATTGTTCCTTTTCTGCATAGAGGATAGGTACATAGAGATTAAATAGTGCAATGTTTATCTTACTTGATAGGTGTCGGAGTTTGATATAAATCCAGTGCTGCGTCTGGAAGGAGCTCTCAAGCAGGAATTTTTCAGACTCCCAGAGAGTGGCTAACCCACTACATGTACCTATAGCACTTATCGTTTTTCTAGCTTTTGTTTTGCATTTTGCTTTGCTGAGTTCCAGAAGGGCTTTGCCTTCTATTTTAGTCTCTTGGAGCATGAGGATCTTGGGAAGTTCTGATTTTAATAGGCCCTTGATTGCTTCAGCTTTTGATGGTTTCCCTAGTCCTCTGCAATTCCAAGAGACTAATCACAATATTTAGTGGTAGGCGTTGGGGCAACACCTCCCTTGGGAGGCCTGGTTCTAGTATTTCTACCAATAGACATCTCTGTAGTGGCCTGGTTGCGTTGCATTTTTTGTGTCTTTGCTTCTTCTTCTCTAGCCTCTCTGTGAGATTTCCTCCCCACTCTTTTCAAGGGCCTCTCAGATGTTTCATATTCCGAGGATCTCGATATCTTATGGGTCTTCTTTCTTGTCATATCTGCATAGGTTGGGGAGCTAGAGCCACCTTTTGGGGATGCGATTTGGACTGATTCCTCTTGCCTTTTGTTTTCTTCCATGTTATTTTCCTGTTGTTCATCCTCTTTATTTGCTGGGTCTTAGAGTTTTTCTAGTGTGCTGAGTATATCAAAGGGGTTTGTTGATATGTTTGCTATTGGAGGGACTGAGCTTCCTTCTGCTTGGGTTTCAGGAGGAGCAACCCTCCCAATGGATACAACTTTCCCTTTATTCCTGTTGCTCTGCTTAGTTGGCCCTGATTTCTGAACCTAAGTCCATTGATCTCATTTATCCTTCTTAGCTCCATTCTCTGATTTCTTTTTTCATTTCTTGAAGAAATGCCCATAGCCATGGCAATTTTGACATTTAAATGGGAGTTGCTCGTAGTCTAGGACTTGTATGTGTGTCCAGTCAGCCACCATGAGTTTAATGGCTTCAGGGAGACCTTCCTCCAGGTCTACTTCTACACAGATTCTCAAACAGGTGTATTGGTCTCTTCTTTCTACTCGGTCGATGTATTTGCCTGGCTTGTTGCCTATGGTTTCTAAGGATTTAGGGTTCTAGCAGTGCAGAGGAAGGTGGGGAAATCACACCCAAATCGGAACAAACGAAGGCACATCTTGAGTCAGGTCGAATTCTGGAGTCCATTGATTCAGATAGAGACCTTGAGGCCCCATGAAATATGGGTCGTTTTTGAATACGAGGTTCCTATCTTCTACTACTTCAAATATGAACAAAAAGAAGCCTTTACTGACATAATGGATTTTTATTCCTTCTTTGACCAATGAATTCTAGTTCCTTTGCACCCAAGATTCTACCGCTTTAGGAAAGGGCCATAAGCCTGTGAACTGGCCAATAAGCCCTCGTTTTACTAGGTTTAATGCTACTTTGCAGGGTTATTTAGTTGGCATAGCAACTGTGGGGATGGATTCCATTTTTTTTACAAACTTCTACTGGTTTTCAATTGTTGGCCATTTGTTTCATGCTGCAACCATATTTCAGAATGCAACTAGCTCAGGTGGCAAGGGAGTTTCCTTTTCAAGACCCCCTCCTAGGGCCATGACTCTAGAGCTTCACACATACTCGTGGGTGGCTATGTCTCTTTACGCGTTCCCTGGGATTCCTCCTACTGCCTCGGAGGCTGCACCAGGCTCCTGCTATCTGGTTCCTCTCGTGCAGGATTCTCGAGGCTCCCGCTCAAAATTTAGACCAAGTTGAACTTAACTAACACATAAGTGTCTAAATATCCTAACATCCCCACTTAAGAACAACTTGGGATAGGATTGAGGATTTACAAAGGTGACACAATAGGAGAAGGAAGGAGGAATTATAGCTTATCCCATTTAATGACAAATTCCTAAACTCTTAACAACATTGGAGTTTAGAAAACTTCACTTCTGTAAGAGATTTTGCAAAAAATGTCTACAAATTGATCATCTATAAGGAAAAAATGCACATCAATTACCTGATCACGAATGAGTTTTCTGATGAAGTGTATTTGTAGCTCAATGTGTTTGTTGCACTGATGTTGAACTGGACCTTTCATGATCTTGATGACACTTTGATTATCACACTAGAGGGTGGTAAAATGTTGCTGCTAGAATCCAAACTCTAAAAGGATTTGTCAAAGCCACAAGACTTCTTAGCTTGCATTAACCATTACTTGTTACCCTGCTTCTGCTAAAGAACGAGCAATACCTTGCTAATTTTTAAAATCCCAAGTGACAGGTTTATAACCAGGACTAAAAACATGACCTGCAATAGAATTCTGATCATTAGGGTCATCAACCTAATCTGAATAAATGAAACAAATTGGCAAAGGAGTCCCCCATGTACTGTAATGTATCCCAAACTGAATTGTACCCTGGATTTATCAAAGTATCCTTTTTTATCTTTCCATATACTTTCCTCTGGTGTTTTCATATACTTGGAAACACAACCAATAACAAAGGAAATGTCATGATGGGTATGAATATAAGAAGATACCAACTAATAGATGGTACAAATTGGCATCAACTTTAGATGTAGTGCAGGTAATGGTAATTTTGACTCTAGATTGAAAGGGAGAAGGGTTGGTTTACACTATTCCATGTGAAATGAAGAGTAAGGGCACATGCATACTTAGACTGGGAAAGGGAATTTCCTTCCTCTATTTGCAAGACTCGGAGGACAAGAAAATAATGTAAATTCCCTAGGTCTGTCATTTCAATCTTATTCTAAAGGGTTGAATTCACATGGGTTAAAAGTTTAGGGTCACTACCAATGATTATATGGTCATAAAAATAAATAACAAGGATTATGAGATGGATTCTTTCTTTTTTGGTGTAGATAGTGGGGTTAGAATGACATCTAGAGAATCCATTGTCAAGAAGAAAGCTATCTAATTTTACATACCAAGTTCGAGGAGCTTGTTAAGACCATAGAGAGATTTATTAAGGCAAAATACAAAGTTTAAATCAATCTATATATAGCCATGAGGTTGTTCAATGTATATTTCTTCTTGTATATCCCCATGCAAGAAGGTGGATTTAACACCCATCCACACGAGGCAACAAGGGCTAGAATAATGTGGATATAATTCATTTTGGTAATAGGGGAAAAGTTTTCATTGTAGTAAATTTCTTCAACTTTAGAGAATCCTTTAGCAACTAATCAAGCCTTATGTATTTCAATACTTCCATTTGATGCATGCTTAGTTTGGTATACCCATTTATATATGATAAGTTTTCTTCCTCTTGGAAGAGGTACAAATTCCCAAGTATCATGCATCATCAAGGAATGATATTCTTTATTCATTTTGTTTCCTAATATATGTCTATTGAAACCTCTGCAAATGTTTCTGGATCATGAGTCTCGAAAACTTAAGCCAAAAGAGAGGAGGCTTGGTGGAATTGTGAATGAGTATGATGTTGATATTTAGGACCACCGACAAGGTGACCAACTACTTCACGTGTTGAATGAACCCATTTGGGAAAGTTGTTGTGATGGTGTAGGTTTCATGTTCAATGGATTCATCTAGAGGAATGTGAGCAGGTGGGGGTGGATTTTCATCCTCATTGTCATCATTTGAAGAAGAAACCCAAATAGGAAGAGAAGGTGGTGAAAATAATCAAGATGGTTCAAAGGCTGAAGAGTTCACAAACACCAAATTAGGCTTGTGGGCCAAAGTGGGCGCAACTACCAAATTATGCTTGCAGTACAAGATAATTTCATAAAATTCAACATCTCTTCTAATTATTATTTCATTGGAGTGAAGTCCTATTACATCTTCAAAATATGTAACAAAAATACAATTCTCAAATTTAGGCTATAAATATTTCCTTTTTACATAAGGAATGTGATCCCTTGCTACATTACCAAAGAAACAAAAGTGGCTTAAATCTGCTTTAATTTAGTCCATGCTTCTATTAAACACACATGGGCAGCAACATAATCTGAAAGATAAAACACGATAATACATTTTTATTAACAAGAGATATACATTTATAGTACTTGGTTTAATTGTTGGGTTTCACATCCCAAGGTCTCTTGGACTTCGTTTTGTCTATTCAACTTCCACACTAACCCATTGAGGATTAGGTGTCCAACATTCCCCCCCCCTCTAATTCGAAGGGTTATGTATGAGTCTAAGAAGAGAGCTATAATACAAAATGTGCAAAAATGCATGGCAACACTAGGTTGAATGTGCTCTCTGAAATGTTGGTATAAAGGGCGGTGGTTTAAGGATGACCACTAACACTGGAACACTTAGTGCAATTCCCAAAACTCTTCCAAAACTGGCAAGAAGCTAAAGTCTTTTGCTAGAGGAAGTGCTCCTATTTTTTTGAAGAGGGAAACCTTCAACCATGAAAGGGAGGTCTCACCCCTCCTAAAAGGGAGATCTTCAAACTAAAAGGGAAAGTCTCAACCTGTGATGGTTTCAGGATGACCAACAACTTTGGAATGTGTAATGCAATTCTTGGAACTCTTCGAAAACTGGCAAGAAGATGAAGTCTTCTGCTAGAGGAAGTGTTCTCAATTTTGTTCCTGGAAGTCTTCCGAAACTGGCAAGAAGCTGAAGTCTTCTGCTAGAGGAAGTGTCCCAAATTCTTTGAAGAGGCATTACCAATATAAGGCATGCTCAGGGGCTACAACTTTGAAACTGGTGTGGTAGGTTGTGGCTCAGGCTTGCTTGATGTGACTGTGAAGATTGTAGATGACCATCATTTTCCCCCTGTCAGATACAAGGTGAGATGATGGAGAAAACTCAACTGCAAGACTATTCAATACTCTAGAACAAGTTTTGACATATGATTGAAATATATTCTTGGCTGTTGATGCCCATTGCCAAGAAGCGATCCATCCAAGATGAATCTTTGTTTGAAGAATGACTGGTTTTATAACAATGCTTACATGGATGAAGATCAAAACAGTGATCTTTCATATGGACAACTCGGTCACAGTGTTTGCATTTCACAATCTGTTGTTGTTGCTGTCACTTTGGAAGAGAACTAGAATCTAAAACAGCTGGAGGAGAACTGTCATGAAGAACATGTGAAGATGAATCATCCTCAAGAAATCCAACAGTTTGAAATTGAATTGGCTTTGAGTAGTATGGAATATGAAAGGACAAGTCCTTGTCATATCCAAGACCAGTTCTATGCTTGTTATGGACAAGCTCTTCCCAAGGTCTGATGATGGGCTTGGGAAGAGCAGACTGAGTTTCTGAATCTGCATGTATAACTGCTGCTTTATTGGGCACTGGATCTGAATGAACTTCAACAATATTGTCTTGCTGTTTATGGGAGTCTGTTTCATTGTTCTGAACAGAAACAGGTTCAGAATGACTTCTCTGTTTTAATTCTTCTTGCTGTAGCTGAGATTCGAGCTGCAAAAAATCAATTTTCTCTTGTGCATTTTGTAGACAGACCTGAATGTCTGTGAGAGAAACTTTGCTAATTTTTAATGTATCATGAGTGGTAGACAATATCAGTGTTTTGAGGAACTCTAATACTTCATTGATTCTGGCTATTTTCTCCAATGTTAAACTTACCAACTATGAACCAATGTCACTACAAGGTATTCTCAAAATTTGTTCTCCGAGAAAACTACAACAATCAAATGAGATTATTCCTTAAGGAATGAACCAAAAGCAAGATTATTCTCCACACAATGATGGTTGGTTGCATTCATATACAAGGAAGGTATATTGTGCATTCCCAAACAATGAGACTCAAATGCTACAACAAATAAAATACTTGTTTCTCCATGATGAATACTTAGAAATATATATCAGCAAGGATGCAAGTTTTACACAGTCATCTATTCAAGAAATACAGTGCACAAATTGAAAGGAACCTGACCCAGCCACTTGTATAACAAGTTCAACTTCTAGAGAGTCTACTATAGCCCCAAGATTTCCTGCTATGCCAAGGGAATGGTTGTCCATTATTAAGTCTGCACCAGAACTTGATAAATTTCATCCCACCGATAATAGAAATCAACAGATGTTAGTTTGGAAAGCGTTCATGATATTTCTCTCAGAGGGCTTGATGAACTCTCCATAATTGGGATATCCTTTGCTACATTTAAGAAGACTTTGTTAAATTCAGAAAGCCCACAGATAGACCCAGAGCTTCAGAATAGAGAATATAATGCAAAGCTAGATAAATCTTTTTCCACAGTGTTGCATTTACTGTCTGTATATCTGCTTCTTTGTGACCTTTCTCACAAGGCACTGGAGTACTTGATTCGGCGATCCAGTCTAAGAACTTGCTCTCAGATTCAATCAAATTCCCTTCCAAATCCACTGTCTCCTTTCCTGTAAATGAAATAGAAAAAATCAAATCCCAAAACTGACTTACCAGACTATACAAAATTAAAATTTAAATGTCAGGCGTGCGTTTACAAATTCAAATTAAAACTTGTGTATGGAAACATTTGTAGCCCGAGAAATAAAATCACATTCAGAAAAATATCAAACAAACATCCTCAGGCCAAGAATGTTTCGGTGTAGCAGTCAGTGTGAATCTATGATTCTGAGATCATCATCATCACCGAAAGAAGTCCAGAAGGATGCCATTTGCAAACTCCAGCTGCTGGCCAAATGGACTGACGATCAATGCCTCTCCATAGCTAAACCAAGCGCCGTGCCATATCTGGACATTTTCTACTCACCAAAATTCAAGAGAGACCTTCTCATCTAATAATGTATACTTCAGTATCTTCTCCTGATAGGACTCCTTGAGAAATGACCCCCACGTGGTGACCTCCATAACTACTTCTTTGACTGATACTGGTAGTTTTGTATGCCACTAGTGCAAGCATATGAGGCTGGGTGTTCTACCTCTTGAATTCCTGTTGATATTGAAGTCGAAGGCTCCTATTGTTCTAGTATTTTATGATGTCAAGCCTCCCGAAATATGGAACAAGACAGGCGGCGGTCAAATCCTGAGAGGTATGATAAGAGAGTGCACACACAAATATCATTAGAGAGCTCCTCCTAGTCGCACACCAAACCAAGCATCTTACTCTTTTGCCCCTCTTTGGCGAGCCTGTCAGATTCCTTGAGCGAGCTCACCTCCTGTAGTAGTTCAACTCTTCAATTGCAAGACTCCAAGCAACCCTTTGCTACGGTCAATGGAACCAAGTCTTTCGCTTTCTTTAGCCATTCTTCCATGGATTTAGTTACATTGTTTCATTCGTATATGTTGTCCAAGCTTGGCGTAGAAGGGCCATATTCAAATACCACATTTGGTTGATCATAATTAATTACGCCATCCAGAGAGTACTAGAAGGATTTCCATATTTAGAATTGATGAAGAAATCCACATTCCATTTGAGTGGAAATGCCACCAATTCTCCTAAATCTTTGTCAAATTCTAGTGGGCATTGCTGCTTATGTTCACCTACAACCCATGTGGGATATTTTCGTTGTGGAATTCATCAATGAAGCTACAACAGTTAGGTGCAGACATGGACTAATGCCAAAACTATTGATAACAAATTTTTCCAAGAAATTTTCCACACTTTCCTATGTTTACTTGATTCGAAACTCCTTTGGATCCTTTTACTCTCAGTGCCTCAAATTCAAGATATTCAAGATTGCTTCAGCGGCTTAATGACATTCAACGCATAGTCATTCAAATGAGAGTGTTTCCAATCATTGTCAGTAATTGAAGGCTTGCAACAGTCCCTTTGTATAGCAGATGCAATAACATGAATTATGATTGATTACAATAAGGTAGATTCTCCTCAGTAGACTTAGAGGTAGAGAATCAACAGAGTATATGGGTAGAGATCCAGGCATTAGGTAGGCAGAGAGACAAATGACACCAGGAACGTTCTCCTCCATGAATGATGCGTTGGAATTTTTTGCAACTAGAAGAGGTGGGCAATGTAACTATTATGATAGCGACAGTGGGCAGCGTAGTTGTCGGACACACAAGACTGGAGTAACGGTGCGTAGAAATCACATGAAATACTGAGAGTGTGAGAGTGTAGTGTTACACATATTGTACCATTCAATGACAAGTCAGAGGTGCGTTTCTACTAGGGTAGAGATGGCAGGTCTGAGCAAGGAGTGTTTTTAGAAGGTAGGTTGAGAATGCAACGAATAGCTCTGAGCGAAAGTTAGGTTTGGTAGAGTAACACCTACTGCTGTCGGACCAGTATGTAGACCGACAGAACACACCATGAACGAGCTCACCCTCTGTGTTCTTAATGTAGGTATGCAGGTGACAAAGGAATGGGAGGGTTGAGAAACATTAACTCTGTCCTGACAAAAGCTCAGAAAGACACAAACCTACAAACTTCATTGAAACAAATAAGCACAGATTTACATAGGCCATAAAAAAAATGGTTCACACAAGATTGAGCGGGTTATGAACGTACCAAATCTGATACCATGTTAAACAAACATGGGAAACAACATAATCTGAAAGATAAAACATGAGAATACATTTTTATCAACAAGAGATATACATTTATAGTACATGGTTTGACCATTGGGTTTCACATACCAAGGTCTCTTGGACTTCTTTTTGTCTATTCGGCTTCCACACTAACCCATTGAGGATTAGGTGTCCAACAACTTCTTCCAGTGTTATATTGCTTAAATCCTTTGTGGGAGTGTGATTTACTATCGAATTTTCACAGTTGATTACTTCCTCCCAATAATGAATACTTAATCGCTTAGATTGAATCATACAATTAACCTTTCTTTTAATGTACAATTCTTTCTTTCAACAACACCATTTTGTTATGGTGTATATGGAACAATGTATTTCATTTGAATTCCTTGTGTAGTGCAATATGTTGTGAATTTTTTGTTGAAATATTCACCTCCATTATCTGTTCTTAACATTTGTATTTAATGTCCATTTTTTTTTTGTCTACAAGGGCCTTCTAGGTAAAAAATAAGTTAAATTTCTTTCTATTAAGTTTAAATAAATAAATCAAAGTGCGTCTGGATAAGTCATCAATGAAAGTTAAGAAGTACTTGAACCAAGAGAAGGAAGGAGAAGAAAGTGGACTACTACTGCAAAATCTAGCAGGCTTTGTGGAGGGGCACCCTACAAGGCTAACACTAGAACAAGAGACAACAATAGGGTAGTGGCCCACTGTCACCACAACAAAAACCTCCTATTATTTATGGATTTTCATCGATAGGAAGAGTCCGAACATGTGAGAAGGTAACTTAATGGATATTCTAGGGTTAGGGTTCATTGTGAGTCAATGAGAGCTTCTACAAGAATCGTACAATTTAGGCTTAGGGCTCCAATTGGAGGTTGTTGGGTGTGTGTTATATTCTTTCCACGACTAGCCCCAGTAGTGAAGCTGGGGGTTAGAGGGGGCGGCTAGCCACCCCTTCATTGCATTGGGCGCTGCTGAGGAATCACAAGGGGGTCAGCAACTCCCCTGTCGGAGGGTTTGAGGAGGGCAGTAATCCCCCCTCTACGAGGTTTGAGGCAACGACCTGGTGAATTTTGTTTGGATCTTGTATTAGGTGGGCAGACCTACCTATGGTTTTGTGTGTGGTTTTCACACATGGTTTTGGGCGTGATGGATTTCTGCCCATGGTATTTTTGTAGATCCAGTCAAGGGAACTACAATTATGTTCTAATCCCGGGTTAATGGATTGGGGTTTATGGATGATTCAACATGTATATATATGTATTGTAACATTGAAAGGAATATAATGAAAAATCAATTTGGTAGTCTCGATTTTAGGATCCAGGGGAAAATCTCTATGTATATCTATTTTACATTTTATACTCTCACCATTGTTTATTTTCTGTTTTTAAGAATTCATATGCAGATAATTTCTGTACGAGGTTAAAAACTACAATTGGTATCAGAGGTGTTTTGACTTCAATGGGATGACTTTGCTACTGAGGGTTTTTTATTGGTCCTGTGGTAGGTCCTATTTAGCGGGAGATCTGTGGGATCAACTCTTGCGGTGAAAGAAGATGGCAAGCAATGGAAAGATAGGGATCGAGAAATTTAATGTTTAGAGTTTTGAGTTGTGGAAACTCAATATGGAGGAACTACTGGTGGATAAAGATCAGTGGATCACGGTAGATCTAGGTATTAAACCAATGAAAATGTCAGATGAAGACTAGGAAAAGTTGGATCGAAAGGCGAAGACCACAATACGGTTGTGTATCTCAGAGTCAGTATTGTTGAATGTATTAGGGGAGCTTCAAAGAAGGCTTTGTGGGACAAGTTAGGGACTTTGTACCAATCTAAGTCTCTGGTGAATAAATTGTTCCTATGGAAAAGATGTAGAACCTGAGGATGAAGGATGAAGACTCAGTGACAAAGCATCTGAACGCCTTTAATATTGTGGTAAGCCAATTGTTATCTATTGATATAGAAATTTTAGATGAAGATAAGTGCATTAGTTTGTTGTGTTCTCTACCAGATTCATGGGATACTCTGGTTGTTGCAATAGTTAACAATGTAGCTGCCTTGTAGTTTGATGAAATAGTCTCATCCTTGATGTCAGAGGAGATGATATGGAAAAATACGGAGGGCTAGAATGGTGATGCCTTATCTGTAAGAGGACTATTGGGCATGGAATCCCCCCAAGGCAGGTTTTGGGGCTTAAAGCCCAAGTTTTGACCGAATCTTTTTGTAAAAGCTCCGCGAACTGAGGGCACAGGGTGCGAAATCATAATAGGGTCACAAGGTTGTCTGTCCTAATTTTTGTAATGTAATGTTGGCTGGATAGACCTACCCATGGTCTGTGGACCATGGGATTGTATAAATAGAGGGAGGCTCTAAGTAGAGAGGATAGCTAAAGTAGAATAGAGGAGAGTAAGAGAAGTATAAGTGATTATGGTTAAGTGTAAAGTGTGTATGTGGGTCATAGAGTAGGAAAAGGCTTTGCAGCTGAGTGCGCAGAGGCTTAGTAGTTCGTAGTTGAGTGCGCGGACCCCTGTAGTTGAGTGCGCAAGATAGGTCAAGTCTGTAACCATTGAAAGAATCAATAAAGAGAAAGTTTACCATATTTCTGTGTATCTTTTCCTATTTTAATACATGATTGAGTATAATTTGCAAGTATACTGTTTATATGCTGCGCAAACTTATTTGAATGTTTTGTATAACTAACTATAACATAAGACATCCAAGTACATGAAGGTAATTAACTGGTATAGGGAGAGAAGTAAGATCTCGGGTAATAGCGCAGAACATGGCTCTAGCAGCGCAGAAGATCCACACTCCCTGGTTGGGGCTGCGCGAAGGCAGTTGATCAAAGCGTGAGGAATAGGGAAGTGCACGAAGCGACCTGGGCGTAGGAACAAACAGTGAGACCAGTCGAACCTCTCAGACATCTCAAGGGTGCAAAAACATGGTTCTAGCACCCTCCCATACTAATTCAGGTGAGACGTTAGTCCGTGCTCCACGGACTGTTGCCAAAAGAGGCAGTAGTATAGGGATTTGTTTGGCTAATTAACCCCAAACTTGGGTCAGGCCCCAACAAGCCAACAAATGGTTCTGTTGTTGGGACCGGGACCTGCATAGAGATGTCTGATGTCGTATCATTGGAATTCGATAAAGAAAGGAATTGAAGATTGCTTGGACAGGAAGATTCATGAGTTCACTGCATAGGAAAATAGGAATCCACTATTATCAAAGGAAGACTGGTTAGAATACTACTTATATATAGAGATCCACGAAATTTACTTTGCATCCTTCCCCACTGAGTTGTATGAGTGGATCGCGAAGCTAGAAGATAGCCAAGTAAGGTGTAAACTTGAAAACCTATTGTGTTGACTCTAGAATTGGTGCGCAAACTGGAAACATCAGAATATAATATTGTGCACGTTGTTGATCACTGGCTCGATCAAATCATCGGAGGATTCATCACTGAATTCACGGTAGATACTTCGGTCAGTTATAGCGAGGCAAAATGATGCTTCCTCAAGGGACCACAAGGTAAGTACATTAAATCTTTGAACACTTGGATTAAAATGATACTATGTGAAAAACGGGTTATGCGAATAAATTGTTGTTTGGGGCTACGCGAAGTGGGAGAATATACAGAAACGAAGGTAGCACAAAACTAGAGACTAGCCCCTTGATTTCACCTCCATGAGGGGGTGAGGAAGAGCTCACGAAGGTCTCACCACGAAGTGCGATCAATTTGATAAGGTAGAGAATTCTGCGCACACCACCACCACTCACACCACTGCTAGTTTCACCATCTTCACCCCGTCTTCGCCCATACCACCTCTGCCACCACCGCGAAGCAATATGGAAAGCACGATAAAGATACTAGTGTTCAAAGGAGTAGGGAATGAAGATCCAGACCAGTTTTAGTTCGTGATATAAGTTTTATGGGAAGCACAGGGAGTCAAGGATGAAAATATAAATAAGGAAACTTTGGTCAGCGCTCTGCAGGATCGCGCGTTGACTTGGTACATTAAGCATTCCAATAACAATCCGAATGTGGGTATCACGGATATCCAAGATGTGCTAAACAAAGAATTTTGTAGGCCAAATTCAGAGGCACAGTCAATCGTTGGATTCAAGGAAATCACAACGCTATTAGGCGAGACCCCGTGGGAGTTGGATCAAAGATTGAAGTGCACAATTCGTGAAGCGAACATGACATTAACAGATGGGAAACATCGCGAATGGTTTGTAGCATCATTAACGTTGCATCTACGGAACGTGCTATCATAACAAAGGCTAAGCACTCAGGTCGAGGCCTTGGAGGTTGCGATGAGATTGCACGAGACCTCGATACAATATCCCACCCTGGGATTTTAGCAGATTCACGTGCAGTTGAAAAACTTGTGCCTAGAGATGTAGAGTTTGAAACAGGACATGACAACCTGCCTAGAGATGTGCGATGAGGTATAGTGTGTAAAATGCAAGGGCCAGGGGCACAAAAAGGACCATTGCCCGGTGTTTGTGAATTACCTTGAAGGAGGAGGGCCAATGACACTAAGACTGGAGGCACAAGAAGGACCAAGCGCGGTGCTTGCACTGTGGTGTGTGATTTGTCATATAGGAGGAAAACATGCTACAGATAATTGCCATCTATTATAGAAGTATACGCAGAATTCAAAACAGTTGTTCTGTAATTTCTGTTGGTCAGTAGGATATGATGAGTGCACTTGTAAAAGTTATGAGCTGATGATCGATTGAACTCCTAAATATAAAGTTTAGGCCGAAACACGACCCCTCGATCAAAATGCAGGAATGGCACGCACCAGATTTTAGGGGCGTGGACGAGGCCAAGGTGTAGGGCAACCAGGAAGAGGTCGCGGACAACTGATATGTTACAATTGCAGAGGGCTAGGGCATTATGCCTGTGATTGTATGAATCCAACATGACCATCATGCTTGTATTGTACATAGTTTGATCATGAGATGGAGGACTATCCCACGCTGATAGAGAGGTTGCGCGATAAAGGATAATTCCAACCTCCCCCAACTCAGAACCTGCAAATGATGAGGTCTGAGCCGCACGAGGAAGAACCTAATGTAAACATCATGCTCCGAAGTGGAATTACGACAGGAGATGACAAAGGAAAGCAACTTGAAGAAAGTACCTAGGTTCGCAAGGCTCCAATGAAGGAACCAAAATTTGATTTGGAGCGCACTAAGGAGACTTTCATGGAAGCTAAGAAGAACTTCACTAATGCCTCCACATCGGGAAGTAAAGATAGATTGGAGCCGGAAACAGACCCATCGATGCTCACTACATTCTTGCAGACACGCATGAAGCTGCTGCACGACAGTAAGGCTGTAAAGGTGCTGCAAGAACTCATAATAGATGCGCAAGGACCATACTAGGAGAACCGTGTGTAGTCCAGAAGCTCAGGAAGCACACGAAGAAAACAAGAAGAGATATGAGATTGATCATAGATTAGGGAATATGAGATGGGCCAAATGATTCTGGATCTAGGATCAAATGCAAAAGTCTTGCCGAAGTAGACATGGGAGCACATGGGCAGGCTTGTGTTGCAATGGTCTCCTATCCAAGTGTGAATGGTGAACCAGTAAAAGATCATACCTATGGGGAGATTGCAGGGAATCACAATAGATATTGAAGGAGCAAGCGTGCTGGTAGATTTTGAAGTGATAGAGATTATTGATGAAAACAATCACTACCTCGCACTATTGGGAATAGATTAGGCCACTAACATGAATGGAGTGATAAATCTAAAGAAGCGCAAGATGATCTTTGAGAAAAAGTATCTTCACGTAGTGGTACCTTTAGACCCTGTAGAAGGATCACACTACATGAAGCCAGTGCGCTACTACTGCAGTGACTGGGTAAATCCAACCATGGATGGCCAAATCTCATGGGAGCGCGAAAGCTCTTTCACATCAGATTATGACGAGGAGATAGAACGATGGCAGAACCGGTTACACGAGGTACCCATGCTCAACTGTAACATGATGACGAGGTCGCTATGATACATAAAAACAGAGGTAAGAGATCTGCCTATGTATGGTGGGTTAAGCGAGGTGGATGAATTTCTAGATATATTTAAAAGAGAAGTGCCAGAACAACAACGTTTCAACAGTCTGAAATGGGTACTGCGAGCTACACCTGGAAGATGGTGGGGTACACACCAAAGAAGTTTTGAGGATTGGCGTGACTGTAGAAGAATGATGGGCACATGATTTGGGAAGCCTTCGATGTGATTAATAGACAAGATGGTCAGATGAAACGATGCACGTACCCACCTATCTGGGTGGATACAAGCATATGGTACGAAACCTGCATGAATGAACATAGTCCTCATGGTAGGAGACACGATTAGTAATCAGGTGCGGGTAAGACAATGGCACGAACGACCCCTTTGGCTGGGACCACAAAGTATGGAAAGATCAAGTGTGCAGAAGGATATCCACGTAGAAGCCTTTAACAAAGTACACAAAGTGCTGAACAAGGTCCACAATGCGAAGCAGAATGACTGGGACCTATGTGTACAACAGTTCTATGGGCTTATAGGACCACGTGAAAGAACCTGACCGTGCAGGCACCACCAAGGATGGAGTATAAAGCAAACACTGTAAGCCCTATAGTACATGAAAATCTTAGACCGTGCATGATAACATTGGTAGATACGATGATTCGCAAAACCTTGGAAGAAGAAATCCAACAGAGAAAGTCTAGGCTCCAAGAAATTGAAGAAGAAAGGGCACGATTAAGGAAGAAAAATGCTCTGGTAGACGTGGAAGTCAAGAAGCTGGAGGATGAGATAAAGGAAAATTTTCTTGGTAAAAAGACCAGGGTGATAAGGTAGGATGCACGCGATAACGAGGAAAAATTTGAGGCCTATCGCCGTGAATTGATCAGTCTGATGCCTTGGATTGGACCACACATTACTAAGCGAGTCGACTAGGGTAGTGCGTTGCTGATGATAAAGTGCGCGATGCTGCCTTGTTATCAGGAAAACTAGTGTCCATTCAGAGCTGCTAGTCCCACTAAGATGGGTAGCTATCTTAGAAACAAACAAACTAAAGTTACTTGTGTTTTCCTTTATGAGAAGTAGATGAGAGAGAAGCGGAGAGTACCAACCTCAGTCTTTTGCTTGGCTCCTTGCTTGTTTCCTCTCCCCTTTGATAGATCTTTGCCGCTCCTTCCTCACTTGTCCCACTTCAAAGAACACCTGTAGAGTCAAAGTAGCATAATACCATCAAAGCATAGAGATCCACAATCATAAACAATATAGGATCAGATATATATTAACCATACAAATTCATATATCAATTCAACATTCAAAGACATACAAGAATATGGAGGAAAACTCAAATAGCTTTATTGATAGAA
>APFE031314937.1:220049-326109 GCA_000404065.3 Pinus taeda | reverse complement strand
GATTCCACAACAGAAACAGAATACGTGGCAGCAGCTGAAGCAACAAAAGAAATTGTGTGGCTCAGGAAAATTCTTGAAGATTTGCAGGTAAAACAAGTACAATCAACTCCACTCATGATTGACAACACCTCTGCAAATAAAGTTGGCCAAGAACCCAAAGTTCCATGATCGAACAAAGCACATCAATACTAAATATCATCTGATCCGACATCATGTTGAGGCCAAAACAATCCATCTCCGTCATTGTTCCACAAATGAGCAAATTGCAGACATCTTCACCAAAGCGCTTTGAAGAGAAAAGCTTGAAAGATTCAGAACGATGCTTGGACTCACCAACATCCCTTCAGATTAAGGGGGGGAATGTTCGAAACGGATGGGTGAACTGGACAGTCATCCAAAAGATGAACTGATCCGTTTTATTTGTATATATAAATGTATATTACCTAATGAATAAGATCATCAGTTTTCTCTCGCTCATTAATTCTGGAGTTACCCTGGCCTGACAATATCCAATACTGTGCATTTTCTAGCAATCCATTATTTTTGGAACTCATACTTTAGAGGCTAACATATTGAGTTCTACTTATCCAGATGAGGCAAGTAAGAGCTCATTGGAAAACTAATTCTATGGAGAAGAATCTTAAAGTGGTTGTATGACTAGATTTGGTCACTAACCACTCCAATAAATCAGCATATTTGAAGGCTACGAAATTGCAACAAAAAATGAATTTTGGAGTTTGTTTTGAAGAATTTAGATTTGCCCAAAATGGCTTTTTGTTGCAATTTCGTTTTGAATTATCAAATTTTCCAGAGAATATCTCCATAGAAAATAATCATAGCATGGACCCTCATCTCTTTGTAATTTATCAAATTTAATTTTGATTTGAGAATTTGTTGGGAATCTTGGATTATACTCGCAAAATTAATTTGTTTTATTTGAATTTTGAATGGTGTTGACAAGAGGGAGGTTGGAAGATCCGGCCCATAAAATTTTGGGAGCAATGGGATTGCACCAACTTGAAGAAAAAGGAATTTTTCCATATTGAAAATTGTTAGACTAAATTTGTCTTTCAACAGCTCTCTAGTTTTAGATTTCATTTGTAAATTATAAATAGGGATTTTGAGAAGGAGACCGGGGTTCCAATTCTCTGTAAAAGGAGGGATTTTTGCACTACTATAGGGGGTTGAATTGTGTAGAGAATTAAATATAATTTGGGGCCATGATGCAGAAGCATTCCACTTCCAAGTCAAAATGTATTTTGACTAGACTAGGGGTCTTTCATTCACCAAGGGAGTTGGTTCCCTAAATGAGTGAATTTGTTTAATTTAATGTATTTTCCTATCTTTCTTAGAATAATTTTATATAATTGATTAAAGTGAGGATTCATATAATTAGATCTTATCTAAATGATAGATCTCTAGAGTATTTGGGAGGGTTAGAGATATTTTATTGTTAGTTGGATTCTGAGAGGATTTAGTGGATCTAAAGATCTAGAGATAGGATTTGTTGAAGAAATTATGGATCTGAACTAATTTTGGTTCAAAATCCCTTTTTGTATATATTTTGTAAGAAAAAGGAATAGGGAGCAATCATAGGAGTATTAGAGAGAGAAATTAAGGGTTGAGAGTGGTCATAAGACCAAAATGGCCAAATCTATGTAATTCAAGCCAAAGGCATTTGTTATTATTTATGTACATATTTTAGAGGAGAATCACTTTGTTTATGAGCATTGTTGTAGTTCGAGTTCTTGGTGGAAAACCTTCTTTAATTTCGAATGTTTATATATCTATATATATATATATATATATATATATAATATCTATATATATATATATATATATTATATATATATATATATATATATATAATATATATATATAATATATATAATATATATATATATATTATATATATTATATATATATATATATATATATATATATCTATATATAGATATATATATATAATATATATATATATATATATATATATATATTATAGTGCTTTGGTGATTACAAATACAAAAGCTCAGAAGGGATCTAACACAATAGAGGCACACTAGAAGTATAATACAAAGAAAACAAGAAGAGAGAAGCTATAGAGAGGAACACAAAGACCAAGACCAAAATAGAGGGAAGTGAAATTGAAGCAGAACTATACAAGATCAGGAGCGATAGTTCTTTGGAGAAGCGAAAGGAGGAGAGTTCATGATTCTTCCAGATCTCGTTGGGAAGCCGAGATCATTGATCAATAGAGTGATCAATGATCCAGTTGTAGTGAAGGATCAAAGTGGAACAAAAAAATCATTGACACGCAGAGGAACCAGGGTTGTGAGTTGGAAAAACAAACAGAAGGACGAAAAACACTTAGGTTTTTTTTATCGTAGATAGGAGTAAACCATTTGACAGCGTTGGGAGATGAAATTCATAGCTTCGAGCTGGAAGGTCGAAACCCGTAAGATTTTAAAAAATTGATTTTTAAAATTCATCGTGCACTAGGGATGCGTCACTTGACAAAAACGGTAGGAAACAAGAAAATTTATGTTGCTCGGAATCATCAATATTGAAACTATTTTAATTGAGAGTCGGGCATAATCAAGTGGGGCCAACAAGTGCACAGGTGATTTAGTCAAAGGTTTTAGTGGTCAACAAAAGGTTATTTACAAGTGGCTAACGTGGAAGAAGTAACATGGCAAAGTGGGCCATGTCGGAAACCCGCGAGTCTATAAATTTTTAAAGTGCGGCATTGAAAAGAGGCGACATTCGAACATTTAGGCTCTACACACACACACATAGACATATATATAGTGTAGCGGAGTCATGGTGGGCCAGACCCGGAGGTTCATGCCGAATAAATACTAAGTGGAAAAGGTTCACATGGAAACGTTGAGGCAAAAGCCAACAAGTAGTAAAGGCATGGAGAATTGTTTGGAACAGTGGGCTAGCTAAAAAGTTTTAAAGGCTAGAAGGCACAAGAAATTACTTTTTAAGAAAGTGTTAGGCTCTGGGCTAGCAAGCATTTATGAATGAGTATGGGCACTGGAATAAAGGAAAAGGCCATGAGCACTGTTATTAATAGAGAAAAGGGAAAATCTAAGTTATGTGAGTAGTGTTGGTAGAAAGGTAAAGAGGGTCAAGTTATAACTCAATATTAGGGCTCATGGTTTTAAATTTTGTGCACCATAACGTTGAAGATAAAGGGGCATGCATTGATTGTAAAGGAAAAGGGTGTATGTGTAACCCTTTCGTCTCCTCCCACTTATATTTTAAACCTCCCACTATAATATTTGTATAGAGGGATTTATATCTCACAAGAGTGACATGGTTGAAGGAAGCACCTTTTTGGAAAGAGAAATTGGCAATGGTTTTTAAGTAATCACAAATTGGGCTTACATCAGGCTAGATTTAAAGAAATGTATTACGGCTCCGAAAATTTCATGCACTCAGAGAGCTTTGATCAGATCTGCAAATTTTTTAAGTTATCATCAAGGTTAAAGGTTGATTGGTAACCATATATTAATTCAATTTGATTTGATTCTTGATCTAGATAAGCGTTAATTTATGGGTTCTACACTATTGTGGACTTAATTATTATTTTTTCTTATTTAAATAATTGAAAATCTCTCTCTTTTTTTTTATGGATTTAATTGATATCAAGTTGAATAATGAATTCGAATAGATATACTTATTATTATTGTTAACTATTTAGTAGATTAATGTCAAGTTTGTGTTTGTTTCAATGAAAATTGTATCATGAGAGATATTTCCTTAATAAAGCTGTACTTCTAAACCTAAATTCATTTTATTTGAATTTAGATATATGTGCAACAAATATTTGATGATTTCTGATCAGATAGATGAATGTATGTACTTTCTTGAATTAGTAGTAATTCCTGAAACTATTTCCATGGCTTATTGACTTCATTTTTATTCTAAACTCAAGGTTGGTCCAAACTTTATTATCTTTCTCTCAATTGGGGCCAGATCTAAATCTTCTCAATCGAGATAAATTTAGGATTTATTTTACGCTTTCATATTAGAGCAGATTTGCATTTAGATTTATTCACTACATTTTTAGAAGTTTCCTTACGTAGGAGAAAAATCTAGTGTGGCTTGGTTGAGCCCTTGTTTCAGCTTAAGGGTTGCTTTCTTGCAAGTGAATGACAATAAGGTATTGATCCTTTTTATGTTGATAAGTAATTATATATATCAAAAGTCAACAAGGAGAGAGTCGAAATCACCATTCCAAACATATAAGGGCTTAATTGGGGCCTTGAATAGGTGATCTCTCCATTGTTGATTTTGGTCATTTTTGGCCATCAATAGGGTGAAATCTCTTTTGAATTGAGCATTCCCCATTTCCTTGGCTTGAACCTATTATTTAATTTGGAGCTACTTTGACCATATTTTCCACCTCTGTTGGATACCTTGGAGGCAGTCAAGCAACTAACCCTCATAGAACTCAACCTTGAAGGAATTGAAATGGCTAAAATGGATTAGATCATGGAAACCAAGACAAATGATACTCATCAACAACACATACAATTCTATCGGGTTGTGAAAGCATAAAAACTTCTTCACTAAAATAAGTGGCTCACTAGGTGCCAAATTCAATAGAAGTTTCCCCATCTAATGGGGGCACCCAATGAAATGGATACCATTGATTCCTAAGGGGGGAGGACTGAGCTAGGTGGATATCAGTGGCTGGCCACATATTCCACTTGTTCAAAGAACAATTCTCCATCTTGGTAGTTTTTATATAGTCTTTTAGGTCTTAAACTTTTGGGGTCATTTTGAGGCCCTAACATTTTTTTGATGTAGCATTATACTAGAAAATGGATATAGGCATAGCCTAAGTCTGTTTAAAAATTTTTCTTCTCAGTTAGACCTTTCCAATGGGATACTAAGTGTATCGAATGGAAATTATATGCAAAATTTACGTCATTGCGAAGTTGATGTACCAATTAACCCCATCAGGGCGACAAACCTTTTCGTGTTTCATCTCCTAGGGCTATGTTTCTTTTTAGGGTTTTCTCATTGGTTTGTTTTTTTGTTTTTGTATTTGCTTTGTTTTTTTTTTGTTTTTTTTTGTTTTGTTTTGTTTTGTTTTTTTTTGTTTTTTGTTTTTTATTGTTTTATTGTTTTATTGTTTTTTTATTGTTTTATTGTTTTTTTATTGTTTTATTGTTTTTTATTGTGTATTGTTTTTTGGTTTTTGTTTTTTGTTTTGTTGTTGTTGTTGTTGTTTTTTTTGTTAAAAAGGGCCTTTCGTTCCCATTTTAATATATTTTCTGAATTCATGTAGCTTCCATTTCTATTTGTTTAGGGACAACATATTTCTTTGCATCTCTAGAATGTAGAGTACATCATGTAGAAGAAAATTAGGAAATATAGGCAATTTAAGCTTGATGGTGCTAAGTCCTAAGGGTTTCAGACTTGATTTTTATACAAAAGACATTGTTCCAAATAAAATTATCACTTAAGTCTTTAAAAATTTCTATAAAATTTCATATTGCATGTTGCGCCTATGTAAAGCATCCATGCATCTGTCCAAGAAACAAATAAGTGTGAAAAGAATCTTGAAATTAGATATAGTGTTTTACCTCTTACTTCTATCTTATTTTATTTTTCATTTAACTTCTCCTAGGGTATTTATCATGTTGATGCATCATGTCCATCTCTACTGCAACAAATTCATTAAAGCTTAGATCTCTCTCCTTCATGGTGTTTACCCCCTACCTCTAGAATTATTTCTTCCACATCCTCTTTTACTATCACTTCCTCTAGGGGAATCATGTGACTATTTATTCCCTTTTGTAGGAAGGCTCTTTGTTTCTTCAAAGGGATGATTTATTGTCTTCCTCTTCCTGAAATATTTTTGTTGTCATACAAATTCCAGATTATCATAGAGTCAATAATAATGGATTTTAGTTGGTCACTAGCTTATTGAGATTCATGATAGCGAGAGTATATATGATAGAGGGCCTTAAAAAAGGCTATGAGAGTAACGTATATAATTACTCTAGTGGCATCTATGCCATGCATGATGGCTCCGATCTTAGAATCTATATCTAGGATCATCATCTTTCAACTCAAGTTTGAAGAGTTTGACCATTACTTGTACAATCTCCAATTTTAAGTGTGGGTCATACAAATCTTTTAACTTCTTTAAAGAACTATAAGAATATATAGTGGAAACAATATGATGGTTCATATATTCACTTGTTTATGCAATGATCATAGCATATGATTTATTGTCTTTATTCTTTCATATGGATAGCTCCTTGTCTGAGGTAGGCTTGGTAGGTGTGATGTCCTCTTCTCCTTAATAAATGTCATTCCACAAATTGTTAAAGATGAGGGTGTGCTTGATATTTATGGACCACTCTTGATAATTCTCCTTCCCACTCATCACCACTGATTTGAATCGGATCCACAAAAGACTGTTAAGAACCTTGACTATATCGAGTTGAACAAATCCTTGAAAATTCTGAAATAGCGATCAAAAACGCCTTGAACCAGTGGTAATGACCGCCAAGGTGGAACGACGAGGACCTCAGTCAAAGCGTGCTGACCGAGGCCCATGGATACTGTGCAGGAGGTCAAAGCAGCCCCTGGGAGCCCTAAATCAGGAAAAGGAGGCGATTTTGATGTGTGATTAGCGCTTAGGCAAACAAAGATAAAATGGAAAAACCTTAAGCAGTCGGTCGCGTTGGGGGCCAGAGAATCGCGAGTAGAGAAACAAAAAGCGCTAAAGGACAAAGGCGGGACCCGCACTCTGGAAAACCGACGGTATCGATCGGGGTGCCCTTGAATGGTAAGAGGTTTTGGAGGAGAGCGGAGTGATCCCACTCAGTGATTGATGCGTGGTAGCGGAGGTGAGAGAAAAACCACCATGATCGTGCGCTATCGGTCGAGCAAGTCAACCGCACTCGACGTGCGTATGACGTTGGATCTGGAGGAGCCCAAATCGAACGTCTGAGATTGCGCCCGATGGAGGAAGCGGAATCGACAGGGGATTAAGCCGCGTTCTAAAGGGATTTGGAGTCCGTTTGACTGCCATGGTGGAGAAAGAATGCATACACGACGCAACGAAAGAAATGAACCGATGAAGCATGCTGGCACCAGTTAGATGTGGACACGTGGCACTTGTCGAGCGTTCATGCTGACACCGAACAGGGAACTCCAAGCACAGCTACATAAGGTGAATTGATGCAGGCGGGAGAGGAATCGAACATGCATAGGGATTGAATGGTTAAAGCCATGAACAGAGACAGTCAAAGGGGGTATTTGAGGAGGAGTCCAAGCGACCAAGAGAGACAGTGAACAGTGCACCCCGAGAGGAGGACTGAACACAGAGAACAGTAAAGCCAAGCAGAGGAGATAGAGGGCCGAGCTGACCATAGGTAGCATCGAGCACTAGAGAGCTTGAAGATTCAAGCCTTCCCATAGGGGAATCTGTTCGGACTGAGCATCATGTTCGGCTCTTTCCACTGTACACCGAGGGCCACAGAGCTGGTAGGAAGAACAAGAGTCTGTGTACTTCGAGTGGCTTGGGGAATCCAAGAACCACCCTGCCAAGCAAACCTGCTTTAGGAGAACTCGCATTGAGTCCCTGTATTTGTAATTCTCTGCTTAAAGACACAATAAAACAAGGCCACCACTGAGAGCTAGACCAGAGATGTAGCCCTCGAAAATAGGGGTGAACTCCTTATTAAAAACTGCTTGTGTCTTTGTGTTGCTTACTGTAGTTCTTTGCTGTCTCTCCACTTATTTTCTGTGTATTGGCAATCTGATCGATCCGTTGTTTCAATAACACAGAACACACACACCAGCACATGAGTCTGTAATACCTTTTGTTTAATAAATCTTCAACTAAGGTCACTCATAGGGTGATTATCAGATCAACCCCACTAACAATGGAGATGACAGAATACATTTTTAAACAAAACAAAATCTCTACAACAATAATGTACGGGGAATACAATTTTTGCTATTAACTTCTAACCAATATCCTTTGTTTTTCAATTCTTTTCTTTTCATTTTTTAGAGATACCTTGAAACAATATTTTGTATTGAGAAATAGTTCTTTGATAACAAAAGTCACAAACATGTATACAACATAAGAAATAAAATCATTGTTCTCACTCCACTAAAGTCTATTAAAGGAAAGATACTCATTCTAGTGACATGGAAATTCTTTGTTGATCTCTGATATTGTCAATCACAGTATGATTGAGGAAATAATCCCTCTCATACACTTGATGATTAATATTTAACTTTTTTCATGTATAAGAATTATAGAATAGTTTTGAAATGAAATTAAGCTACTATCATTGTTGATCTACCTCGCCACTAATTAAAGGAAGGCAAAATTACAATGAAATGTGTTTGGAAAATTAATTGTCTTAATAAAACAAGTCAATTAATCACATAAATAATCAACCAGGGTATGTTTTCTTTATTTCAAGATTATCATGCACAATATATGTAGGAAAAAATTGCTAATTGACATTCATTAGTTCCTAATTATTGCTAATATTTCCTTTAATTAAACCAAAAAACGTTGTAACTCTTCACACTTGTAGGATTGGAAATTAATTCACAAAAGCTTCACTTCAAACCCACACTTGCAAAAGGATAGCACTCTGCACACAATGCTGGAAATGAAATCACACTTGTATAATAAAATGGAACTCATACATTCTAGATCTCTCTTGCAAGAAAAGAAATAACACTCCTTGAAATCAATTCCTTAATTGCATGAAATCAATTGTAACAACTAACTAATATTTTGTATTAGCAATGAATTATAAATATGTAGCAACAATTTAATAATAGAAACACTCAATTAGTAAGGATATATCCAGGCGTAACTATGCTATCACATGAGAAATCTATATTGAATATTCTACAAGTTAACTTAACCAACAACAACGACAATATATCAACAAAAAATTGTAACAATGATGAATTAAAATTGTAACAAGAATTGAAATACCATACCTTACAAATGAATTAAAATAAAACAACTATGTTACCTCTATGAAAATAACAATCCCTGCTAAAGAGGAGGGCCCTTCCTCCTTAACAGGGAGTTGGTAAACTCATAACTCACAAGCTTGCATAAGAATCATAAATGGACCACGAACTCATAGAAGATTGCATTAGCTTTGAAAATGAAATGCATAGATGCACAATTTGAAAAATGATGATGTCACACCTACTAACCTAAGCTAGTCCATACATTTTATACAAAGAGACAAGGGGATGAAAATTCCCCCAAATTTTGACTTTCAAATTTATGGACAAATTTACAAGATATTGTGTTTGCATGTTTTTGGAAGATCTTGGTTGGAAAACAACTCAAGATATGATTACATTGTATTGATCTATCATGAAACTATCTAAGGATAGGTTAGAGTTATTTTTCCATTGGTCACAACAAGAAAGATATGCCTAAAATAACTGTGTATCTCTCAAATCATGCACTTTTTTGAGAAACCACTGGTACAACACTTGATTGGGGATGGTATGGACAAAACCCATGTCTTGAATTTTCTAGATTTGTCTTCATTTCTACAGAAATCACACTTGAAGTTAGTTACTTGATTTTGTATGGCACAAGTTGTCTTAACTATAGATAATGAGTTGGATTCTTATGGAGTTAACTTGGGTATGACTTAGGTAACATAAAACCATGTCAACATCCTTAGGAAAAAAACCCATGTTCCATAATTTCTCCAGGAGCTATATAATTATGCCAATAACAGAGGTTAATTACAGTAACTGCATAGGAGCCACATGAACAACATTAAGAAAACCATCATAAGTAAAACCAACAATAATCCTTTCTAATTCATAAAAAATAGAGGAAAATAATCTAATTAGCTACTTTAACATTAGTAATATTAATGTGGCACATTCATGAAGAAACATAGCAAGACGAGTAATATACGGGAAAAAAAATGTGATAAAATCGCTGAAAATGGGTGTTTAGAATGGTGAAAAAGGTGACAATTTGACAACTCAACATCTCCCCCACAACTACACTTTTGCAAGTCCTCATGCCAACAAGATAGAGTTGATAGTAGAGAGTCGCCTAACTTTTCAAATGCATCCAACCTACGTGGTTGTACCAAACATCTCATTGACAACAAGTGAAATGGATTGCAATTTTCCACCACCACTTTATTTTTCTCGGTTTCGTGAACACAAAATCGCATGACACTCCCACCATTTCTCATTCTACCAATGTTATAGATTGATTTCCACATTTATTTAGGGCTACTAGTTAGGAATCAGTGCATCAAAATTTCTTCTTTATTGCAAAAACTGCCACTATAACGTAACCCAATACCTTTTCCAACAATATGCCCTTTACCTTGAATGATTTGTTTATTGTTTATCCATTATCCTTCCATGAATGATTCCACTGAAATGATGTTGATGACCTTGATCATTTCTCTTATTCCCACAATAGGTTCTTGTGGACTCAACTTTCCCTTCCATATCCAACGTTGGTTGATATGTGGTAACATTGATTCATTCTGTGCTATGCTCAACACTAGTTCTTGTGTGACAATGTTGATGTCATCTTGGGAATTTGCTGCATTTGTTTGGTATACATGCATGCTATTTTATTATGCTTCATGTATTGATCTTTAAATTTCGCCAGAAACTACATATTGTTAAGCACAAAGGTTAAGAAAAATTGGGGCTTCCAGTTTCTAATGCATAGTAATAAATGCCACTTGTTAACACATATATACTTAATCTAT
Organism: Pinus taeda; assembly: GCA_000404065.3. NCBI lineage: Eukaryota > Viridiplantae > Streptophyta > Pinopsida > Pinales > Pinaceae > Pinus > Pinus taeda. Next base: position 315,328 of record APFE031314937.1, on the reverse strand, counting down.
TGATAAAAGACAATAATTATTTACCAATATCACCTTAAAACTTTTTTGAACAATGGTTGTCCCATTTTGTCAAAAATGCATTTCTCATAAAACGACCTTCCTAAAACACATGTCTACATTAGCTAATCGTGAACAAAAACAAGTGATCTAACTTATGATGTTTCAATACATGGTTACATAGATAAACTTATTAGTCTTATTTTCAATTCCCACATCCAATGTACCTTCAAAAGTAACCATTTAATAATTCTGGTGGAGTTGCAACAGTCCGAGTTGCAACATTTTGTACATGGAGTTGCAGCAAATTCAAAGACATTAGCATTTCATGCAAACAACAATTTATATTGAGGTGATTTTTGGTGGGTGTGTTCATCACCATTTAATGTCTTTAGATACCAAAATTCACAACAAACCATTTCACATATCTTGATATATAACAAATAAGTTGCTACAAGAGTTGCAACAAACTATTATCGGTGTAGTAATAGATTGTTACAGGCATAGCAACAAAATTTGTAAACCAATTTCTCACAAAATACAAACTGGATCTTGATGAAATTTTGTGAGCAAGTTTTTACTATTTTAATTCTTCTCCACACCAAATATTAGGGCCATCCAACGCACAAGTATCAAAATGTAAGAAAAATGGATGTAGGTGATGGTGCTTAATTTCTCAAAAATTATAAATTGTATTTGTTGAAACTTGCAGGTTTGTTCATCTTACCTTAATGCTTCCCTTGTTCATTTAAGGTACTAAAACAAATATTCAAGAATCAATTTTTGCATTTTATATGGAAAAATCATGTAAATAAATGAGAAATTACCAAAAGTTTTTTTCCTTGCCTTTGGCAATCTATTATTCCCGTGCATGGATAGGAATGAATACAATAGAATATGGCATATATGGGATGCCATGTACAAATAAAACTACCCTTTCTTCTCCCCCGTGCCTTCACTTTCACATGTCCTCATGAAAATAGGGTAGAGTTTGTAGTAGAGAGTCACCTATTTTTTCAAATGCAACCAACTTGCACAACTGTACCAGACATCTCATCTCAGCAGAACATCCTTGAAAATAATCTAAAGACATATGTGAGTACAAAATTGAGGGGTCCTACTTCTCATCAATCATTAAACTGACTCTCCTATTGAGAATGGTCATTATTAGGTGAAACACCTTTCTTAACCTTCTTATCAATAGCTGGAAAAACAACTTTATCTTCTACAAAATTGCCAAAAATGCAAATTTCTATAAGGACTATGAATGTTCATTAAATTACTAATTTTTCATCATCACATAAACATTATTATCACAATGACTTCTAGAACATCATGTTACAACAATTTTTTCTCCTTGAACTTTATCCACTTCGGACTACTATTGTAGTAGCCTTTAAAGATAGTAATTTTTTTTATCAAATGCTATCTTTGATTCCCCAAGAGGATTTAAAATGTTGAAAAATCAACAGCCTCTATTTCAAACAAATTCTAGAAGATAATATTTTATAGAGAGAGGGAGAGGTGAGGAGATGTTGTCGGTGTAGGAGCATGATAGTCCATTGAAGGTAGTGTGTAAAAAAACTTCAGAAATCTAAATGAATAAATTATGCCCACTGGAGTTGAAATTGGAATAATCAATGGAGAAAAATAGAATCTTAATGCTATTTAAAGATGATTCATAATATACATTGAATACAATGGAGTGTTGTTTAGTTATTAGGGACCGAGGAAATAATATGCAAATAAATGTGCAAATGCTAAGAGAAGAGAGGAAGAGTTGGGTTTCAGTACTTTCTAAATGAAAACTACTGCAACAAAGGGCTTATTACAGGGGCTCCCACAAATAAATATAATGTAAATGGATGATGACATAACATAGTGAGGGGTGAGGCATGCTAAAAAAAATTGCAAATAGATAGTGAAAAAAATGAAATGACACGATAGTGATACTAAAGCTTACTGTAGTCTCTTATCATTATCCCTAAATTTTTAACAAATAAAAAAGTTTGAGGTTGATTTTTACCTCAAGTTTTACTTCAACATTTTGATGTTTTCGGGCATACTAATAAAGGAAATATGAATTTAAAATTGATATGTTGTTGAGCTAATAAAAATAGAGCATTGAAGTATTTCAACTGCAAGTTAGAGTAACAACAACAATAATAAGAACAATAGTGAAAAAAACTATAATAGTAGCAACCAGAGTAACAATCATCGCTGAAATAGCTTCTCAACATGGTTTTTGAAGCTTTTGAGGGGGGTGAATGCTAAAAAATTTGCTTCCAACTTGGTTATTCAATAATCACTCTACTTCTTCTTATTTGCAAAAATGAAAGTTTGCAACTGTTGTTTAGTTCTTCACAAAATCTTTATTGAATCTAAATCTATGGTACAACTCTTGCCAACAAATGGATGTGTTGAATTCAAGCTTGGAAAGAGATCATTGGATACTGCCCATTAATGTATGTTATTAACAAATGCGAGACAACTCATCATTGATGTCAATGACCATCAATGGACATTAGTACATCTTGCTAGGTACAAATAAAGGTGTTGAAGTTGAGTCACCTGTAAGATCTGACAATTAGGGGACATTTACGTATTCCCATTATTGTCAGTGAGAGAACCTGTTGTTGTCACCAATTTGACCCCAATTAATCTTCGGCTCCTTCTGCCAGTTTCGCCATGTGCCCCCCTCATTATTTGAATCCCTCTCGTGCGCCCGTGGTTCAAATCGCTCGCCTCGATCTTCATATCAAAATATCCTCAATCGCCCTATATTAGAATTATTGTTATGATAACCTTTATAGTTTATAATCACTAATATATTAAATAAAAATATTGAAATTCTTATCATAAATTGAAACTATTAAAACAATATATTTAATATAAATTTTTTAAATAATTTCAATAAAAAATTAAATTTAAATACAACCATTAAATTAATTATTAAAAATTAAAAATTAAATAAATATCAATTAAAAATTAAATTAATAAAATGCAATTAATCAACATAAATGAATAAATAATAAAATGTCAATTAGTTAACACAAATTAATAAATAATAAAGTGTATTTTAATTAATTAATAAATAATAAAATGTATCCCGGATGCAGGCTCAACAAAGACAGTAAGGTGGCGGCCGAAATGGACGGTAAGTGGACATTCCACCCGACGCTCCGTAATTTGGCACATCAGTCTAAAATTTGCATTAATATTAGCCATAAATGTCATTTAAGTTGGTGTCGTTTTCAACTAGCCTGCAACTACCCACCTCGGCTTCATGCAAAGATGCCTTCGGATAATCATACCACCACACCTATTTCTTATCCCTTGCCTCTGCAATGTTTATGCCCTCAGGCAGCTGCAGCACCTAGCTCTCGCACTACTATGGGGAGGTGCTGTGGCATCCTATGTTGCATTGATTTAGGCCCTAGAACTCACTTCACTCAAAGCCTAGTCTGCCATTTCGTCTTCCACTCGGCCTCTGCAGCTAATCCCTCTTCTAATTTGCCAACTAATCCTTTTGAGCCTTCTTATCACTCTGAGCCTAATCCCGACAGAAATTCTGATACACCTGGTGTCAACATGCCGTGAACATGCCATCGAATGCGTAGTCGTAGGGGTGGAAGTATTGGAAGATTGAATCGTCCCCCTCATTCTCCAGCCTCTGAAACCACATCCTCTTCAGCTCAGCAGACTACAGGCTACTACCCAAACACTCGTAGTGGCAGAGGCCGCTCATGACCTCACTGCCTCCATCCGACTCCCCCTACTTCACCTCCTAGTGGCACTCCTTCCAATCCACAACTGCCTCTCAATTCCGCCCAATTCATCTTTCGTTCCTCCATGAACATGCCCATCATTACTGCTACCATCTCCATAACCTTTCACGAGAAGGAGCAAGAAATTGAGGGTGGACACCATTCCAGAACAACGCTAGCCAAAGTTGTGGGGAGATCCCATTCCATCACTTCTAGCGAGGAGGAGCGGGCCACTGAAGGTGGTGGCTACAACAAAGCAGAACCAGCCATAACCCAGAAGAGCACTCCCAGTGCCGGGACGCAGCAAACTGGGAAGGAAACAGACCAGCACTAGCATGATGATGAAGAAATGGATCCTTACCACTGTTTTATCGAGGAGGAACAACCGGCACAATAGGCAGACAACACGGAGGCTTCAAAGCAAGCAAATGTCGACATGGAGGCTTATAGATGCTTCATTGTCGAGGAACACTTGTCGTCTCTGCCACGTACCTGATAGGCCACACAACCTGCTATGTGTCTGCTTTTCTCAGGTTTTTGGAACTTTGCTTTCTGATTTCTTTTACGGGGCTTTTGGAAAAATGTCGGTATTTGGTTACTTAGTTGTTTTTGGTTTTTCCTTGAAAAAATTGATAAAAAACTATGTGTAACTGCTAGTTTCCCCTGTGTGGGCAGCAATATAATATTGACAAACTTATTTTGATTCAGATTGGTTTCCCATTATGGGCAATCTAGACCATGTTTTTTGCTGTTTTTGCCCAACACTCAGGCATAGACAGGCACAGGCTAAAACCTCAGTGTACTACATTATTTCAGTAATAAAATTAACCTAACTTAAGAAAAAATAAATAAATAATAAAATGTAATTAATTAACATAAATTAATAAATATTTTTTTAGCATGAAATAAATAAATTTATAATAAAATTAAAATCAAATTATTAAATAATTCAAAATTAAATTAAATAAAAATTAAAATATTATAAATAAACCTACCGTACTTATTAACATAACTCCTCACCTCATTACCTACCCTCTTACTATCCACGTGAAGATATTCTTTTAATGAGATTAACACCTATTCAAATTTCATAAAGCCCTGTATACATGGACCAACGTATGAAGGTGTGAGCACATAGACCAACGTATCCTACATTTTGAAAATTATTTTTTGAACATGGCGAGTTTAAGGAGTAGTCTTTAGTGACATCTTTTAGATTATAATTATGTAGATGAAACGTTGGTAGTAAAAGATCTTACTTTATCTAATGAAATGACATGTAGTGATATTTTTAGTAATTTTGATTCCCCTGTCTCTGAGAGTTATGTCGATTTTTCAAAACCACCCATATACAACATATATTAAGGCGATTTATCAACTTTTTCTCACAATCTTAAATTGAAAAACAATCAAATTACAATCATGTTGTTATTTTAATTCCATTGATGCAAATGAATATGTTGAACATAATGATTTAACTAATTTAAAATCACTACATGATGACAAACCTGTTTATGATGATCGTATGGTATACCAGGTTACTAATATTTCAAGATTTTCTTCATTAGATGTTCATACAGGCCTGCAAGACTTCGTTGAAATGTGGATGATCACATACTTTGAATATGTCTCTTCTTGTTTTCAATCAAACGTGAATATATTTCTCGATGTCTCGGTAAAACAAGTTCTCCCCTTCTTCTTTCAAGAGTTAAATATGTTATTATTATTGATCAAATTGAGGCCTAAAGTCAAGAAGCTCTCCATTGACAATATTTGTATTTGGTTAACTAGATTTTAAGCTTTTTTTATAAATATTATTGTTGAAACACATTGTATATAAATCATGTATATATAAATAAACTTTTGTTTATTTATGCTTCTTTGATTTAGTTTGAATAAAGATGAAGTTTTTTGCAACTTGAAGAGTCTTTATATGATTATAGTAGAGTGGAATACACTTATATGAGCCTTTAGTATGAGCCATATCAACGAGATTCTTTAAATACATATTTAAAGACTTGGTTTGTAAATCATGTTTAAGGGGTAATAATCTTTAAAGGGCCAAAATCTTAATTTCTTAGTAATGTCACCTTCATATTGAATATTCCTCACCACATTCCTCTTCCATACTACTTACACATAAATACTAAGGGATCACATTAAGTCATAAGGGCTAGACCTATAACCATAAGATTGAGCTTTCATATGTATAATTGAAACTTTGGTAGAACTAGTTAGTCACACCACAACCATGCATGAGACTTTCCCTTATCACCATACTAACCTAGGGATAGGACCCGATGTGTTCTTGGGTGGGGCATGTTCGCATCTCCGTTGGGACTATAGACATTCGCTGGCAGTGGAGCAAGGCAAGTGGCATTAGATTAAAATTTAGTGTGTAACCCTCCCACTCCTTGTGTTGAGGTAACTACAGATGGGGCATATTGACATCTCCATCGGGGCTCTAAACGCTCACTGGCAATGGAGTAAGGTTAGTGGTATTGGACTAAGTCCAATGCGTAATCCTCCCATACTGTGAATGCTATGTTTGCAAAATAAATTGAAAGAGCCTCTAACAAGAAGAAAACAAGAATATAGAAAGTTCCTCATCTCAGGATAGTGGATGACTTCGTTGTGGCTATGGACGCTCACTGGCAGTGGAGTGACATTCGATTATGGAAACTCATGTTATGGACCAAAAAGGGAACCAAAATCCCTGACAACTAACCTCTTTAGTTTCAACAAACTAAAAAATGGAAGTCACTCTTATGTATCTTAATTAGCTGCATGCTTTATATAAATTTTTAAAGTAAGTATGACTTGTTATGGTGTTGGATGTTCTTATGAAGTGATACATTTATTATTTTTGATATGATGTGCCTTAAACATTATCATAGCTATCCCAATACACTAAATATACAAACAAATGCCTTTTATGTATGTAAATAATCATAAAACTTGTTAATATATACGTATTGGGATCTCACATTTATTCTTATTTCATTCTTGTTATCAATTGACTCAGGTTTTAAGATGCAAAAGATTTTCCTTTTATTACTTTTATCTGTTCAATTTCCTTTATCGACTCCATGCCCAAAAAGAAGGCTTGTGGTCTACGTTCTTGATCTTTTGTAGGGGAGCATCATCCCCAGTTGGAGCCAAATATTGTTGCCAATTTGACCCAAATTAATTTTCGGCTCCTTCTACCAATTTTGCCATGTGCCTCCCTCATTATTTGGCTCCCTCTCATGCTCCTATGGTTCAAATCGCTCTCATCAATCTTCATATCAAAATATCCTCATATCACCCTATATTAAAATTATTGTTATGAATTCTATTATTCATTTATATCACTAATATATTAATAAATATTGAAATTTTCATCATATAATTAAAAATATTAAAACAATATATATATATATATTTATATATATAAATATATATATATATATATAATTTAAAAATAATAATTAAAATACATATTACACTAATTTTTAAAAACTAAAATAATAAAAAATAAATAAAACTAAATATAAATATAATTAAAACAATTTAAATTAATAAGTAATTATTAACATTAATTCAAAATATTTTTTTCGATGAATTAAATAAATTACAATAAATATTAAAATCAAATATTAAATAATTCAAAATTAAAATATTATAAAATAAGCCTACCCTACTCATTAACTTACGTCCTCACCTCATTACCTACCCAATTACTATCCACGTGATGATATGATAACCGTCCGATCAAAATTTTTAGACGGATGATATAACTCCATGAGCTATCGGCCTAACGTGGCCTCCTTTCCTCTCTCCTACATGGACCCGACAATAATTTAAATCATGTTTAAAAGGGTTTCGAATAAGGTTTAATTCATAAGTACATATATTAAAAGTTTAATATATAATACTTGTATCATATTTTATATATGCACTATTTAAAATTAGAAGAATATCATTTAGCTCGTAGTTTTTTGTTTTAAGAAATATGAGCAAGTACAGAAGAGTTACAACAATATATACAATCAATCTCTCACTGATTTATTCTATGAAGGAATTGTTAGAAATTGGAGAACAATTATAGTTAGGCTTGCCGATGAAACTAAACCAAAGGTATGACGACCCTAAATTACGTCTCTATTTTTTTTTGTATGAAGACCTTGCTCTAGCCAGTGAGAACAAATCTTTCTCTCATATTTCATTACAAAACTTCAATGGCAGTTCTACAGTGTCATATTCGAGTGTGGAAAATGTAAAAGCAAATATAAGCATTGCATTAAATTTATTTTCTAGATTCAAATAACCAGATAAAAATACATAAAACATAATTACCTAACAATGCTTTGTCCATTTTTGATTATCCAATGCCCATTTTTTACCATGTAAATTACCTAAGGTTTGAGACCCTTTTAAGCTTAATGCAAGTTTCATGGTTTTCATTAAAGTTTTTAAATATCAATACTATATGCCCCTCTGCGTGCTTTCGTTTGATTTATATCCACTGTGTAAATCAACTAGTGTTGATTCAAGTGTGTAAATCAACTGGTGTTGATTTAGGTGTTATATTCACTTCCTCTGGAAACTGTTCCTCTAGAAGGCACATCAGACTAAAGCCTTTCACTTTTGATATAGCTCAAAATTTTAGATAATAATCCTTTGTACCCATGTTTTTGGATTATAATCCTTTGTACCCATGATTAGAAAGCTAGGAGCTTTAATAGTGCGGTCTACGAAATAAGCTAATCTCCCACTAAATTGTTGTAAATTGTGCGTTCAAAATGAAGTTACTTTAGGGCGATTTAGAATAAAAGGAAGTAGGGTGAAGAAAAATAAAATAATTATCCAAGTTTACAAGGAGAATGAAGACAAATGAAATAATTATCTTAATTACAGCTGCAAAAGAATGAGACTTACATAGGGTAAACCTCTTATGCTTTGCTCTAAGGCATGCATTTTTCCTTTATTCTGGAAGGGATAGTCACTACTTTATTCATTAACCAGGAGCATGACTCATTCCAGTTCTCTTCGCTTTGTTCCCAATCTATTACTAGAGAAAAAAACAATTCTAAAGCGAGTTATAGATCTAGTAGAAGATTAAGAATTCGCATATAATAATTATGGAAAATGGAAATTTGGCTACCACAATACAAGAAAAAATTCAAACATTAAACAATGAATTAAAATGAATATGTACCTATAAACAATTCTTTCTTTTGTTATATTGACAGTTTTTTTGCACAGGAATTTTGTTTCGTCGAATGACTGAATGTATCATATAATTCTCAGAATTGCATTGGAAAGATGCTCGGAATCGCACTGGAATTAAGTTGCAGCTAAAAACAAGAAATTAATAATCCCTCGGTCAAAGCAAAGGATGAAAATTCAGGTCATTTAAATTGCGGCTGTGGGCTTTAACTGCAACAGTGGTGAAGCCCGAAGCGTCTCTTCCAGCACCAGCACAGTGCTGAAGCTTGAAGCGTCTTTTCCAGCACTAGCACAAAGGAGGAAAACCTATCCCATTGCACATTACATATTGGTTTCATATTGAATTTCTTTGATCCCTTGATGGCAAACGTAAAGGTAGGAAATAAGAAGAACCTAGTCTTTGCAAGAGACCCTATGTGTTGGCCATGCAAAATCTAGATCTCACAACCCAAATATCCCAAATGTCACAGTGCCAAATGTCTCAGAGCCAGATGTTGGAAATACAAATACTTAGATCATCAATTAAACTTAACATTTATTGTGGATGGTAGCATTACTTTAAACAGAAAAAAATGGTTTATATAAGCCATTGTATCCTAACTTTATTCGGGTTGGTGCCTTGGGGAGAGTCCAAATAAGACCTCAAATATTTTGATTCTTTAATGAAATTGTTTTCTGTGTTTAATAGGTTGAGGAAAATGTGAATAAAAACATGTACAACAAAACTTTGGGTAGATTTGGTTTAAGCATCTGTATTTTTTTGGACAGCTCATATTCCAATGCATATTGATTATAATAGTCCTTGTTGCCTTATGTCAGGGACTAATAAGAGACATTATTGTACTCTTCCTCTTAAGGAAATTATAATATATTTTAGAAATGGGCCTTCCTAGTTAGATAAAGATGTGGGAATTACAATGTCTAGTTTCAAATACATTATCTTCTCACTCAAAGTTTGTTTCCACATCCACAATTATCATGAATAATAATGTATAGTAAGTAGAGTTGGATAAGGGTTATTCTTGAAAGCGGTACATTTGCATTTATCATTTTTATTTGGGATACTTCATCACATTGTATTAAATTTATTCATTATAGATAATTTATCACGAAACTCTAAAATCAAGATTTTAATATTTGTTAATGCTTTAAAACTGATATACACCATACATAGATTAGCAAGAAAAGCATTTTATATTTTACTTGAACTATGACATATGGCCATGTATTATTTATTGCACTAATATTCTACTTAATTACTAGCAATGTGAAAAAAATTGTTTGAAGATTTAAGAAAAACACACACACAAAGAAAATTGTGCCCATGAAGTGGAGTCGAAGAAAACCATCATATTTTTACTATGATAAATTTGCATACATATTAGTGTACCATGAAAAGGAGAGCCACCATGAAGATTCGAGCCCATTCAAACTCAATAAATTAAAAAACAAACATGTTTCCTAATACTATGCTAGATAGAAACTATTTCTTTGTAGCAAGCAACTACGAAATTACATTTTTTCAAGCAAAAGGGAGTTAACCAAATTAGTGAACCTGTTGAATGGTCGCACATAGGATGAATCTATTGCATCAATGCGCCATTTATTTTGGTCATATCCTATAGAAGAATATCTATCTTATCTCAAATGATATTTGACTCTCTATGAGAAGTGCCAATATGGGTATGAAGCTTCCTTTCTTCGTATATAGTTGGGTGTTGTAATTGCTACAACCCCCTCCAAAATTTTGCCTATTTCTAATTTTGGAGCCTCCTTTTTGGTCTTGTGAATTGTCATTTGAGTTATTCAAGTTACCCTTGGTATTATTTTGTAAGTGTCAATTCATCTTCTAGTGATTGCAAGTGTCACAACTTCTTGACCTTGCATGTCTATTTTCTAGCTCCCAGTTGCGGATTTTGAGTTGATAGTCACTTGTTTCCAATCACAACTGTGCAACCCTGCTTCTAGTGAATGCGAAATTCCTTGACTCTAGAAACTATGTAATCTTCTCTGATAAAGAACTACACAATCTCTTATGATAAGCAACTATGCAGTCCCTTGATCTAGTTGACTGGGGAGTTCTATGTGCCAGTGAACTATGCATTTCCTTGAGCCAGTTAACTACACAATCATTATGGATAGACACTGTTGTTTTCTTTTTGATCTGAAATGGATCCAAGAACTCTCTAGATATTCAAAAATCCTTCAAAAGATCAAAACAATCGCATGGGAAGAACCCTTAGAAACATCAGAAAACACTATCGGGAGGCGAAAAACACAAGAAAACAGTGAAAATAGAGCTATCGGTGGCTTGAATAGTCAATGCATAGGAACTGTCGGATCTATTCGATCAACGGTCCAGATCTGATTGGAAAATCACATTCGACAGTAACAGGTGGAGGAAATCAGAGCACACCACATAAAACTTGCGACGACGATCGGCGGAGTCAACGAGGACCGTCGATCAAGCGCACAGATCAACAACTCACGTTGCATTGCAGAATTGCAATCGACAAATATGAATAGAGTGCTCACCAAACAACCCAGGGTTATCGCGATATGCGATTGCGATCAATCGCATTGCGATATTGCAATCGACAAACACAATGGAGCGGGGCTATATGCACATATATATATGCGATGCGATTAGCCAGACCTGATGGAAATATAAGTGCTATTTCATAAGATTTGAGATCCGTCAATTATCATTTTTTAATCTATTTTCGCATGTTTCGTTTATTAAGCGAAATGCGAAGGGAAGCGCCGATCCGATGAAACTTGGACCTGAAGGGGTTTTGGAATGAAAATGAATAATATTTCAAATCCGCCCAAAGCCATTTTTATGGGATTTTTAGTGTTTTTACGTATTTTCAAAATACAAAGGGAAGCCACAGAGAGGGGCATTACGACATGTGATAGAAACTTATAGGCGGACCTGATAGGAGAATAGGACACATTTATGAATATTGGAAGTCAGGAGGAACAATGTTTTGGTGGTTTTTCCTGTGTTTAAATGCATTTCTCTGTGTAAACAAAGAATGGTCGTTTCCAGGATTTCAAAGGCCCGATGCACTCATCCATTGCGGAACAGGTGTCCACCTCCCCTAAACACATTATGTAGTGATTATTAACACTCAGAAGGTGAATTCAAGCAACCAAAGGCCGAGAGATAGAAATTTGAGAAGAGGAAACAAACAAGAAACACAAATTGGCTTTAAATCCATAGAAAACAGAAGACAGAGGCAGGAAGTGCTGAAACGGAGCAAAGACAGAGACAGAGAGTGATAGAGAGAGTCTGTGTACTCAGAGAGGCTTGCGAGGTTCAAGCAAAACTCTTGATGTTGTATCTATTGTTTGTTGAGACTCAAGTTGAGCTCATACTTTTGTAAAACTCTGTTTTGAAGACATAATAGAGAGGTCACCACTGAAGGCTGGACTAGGAGATGTAGCCCAGGAGTATTGGGTGAAATCCTTATTAAACTTGTTGTGTTTATGTGTGTTGTCTATTAAGCTTCTTTAACTGCTTCATTGTCTAGGTATTTCGCAATCTTATCGATCCATTGCATAAAGTAACATAGGAAAATCCATGCACATGAGTCTGTAATACCTTAATAATTGTTTAAGATCTTATTATCAGATCAAGTGGTATTAGAGCTTTAGGTTTGCTAAGGTTAGACAAGCTTGTGCTGGATTATTGAATGCTAACTAGGTCAAAGCTCAAATTAGGAGAAGGTGAATTGGTTGAGACTAACCCAAAAATTGAAAGAGTCTATCCTAGGAGGAAAATGGCAAAAGAAATTCCCTCAGAATCAAATTCTCAGTTCATGGACAATTTCATGACCATGAGAGCCATGGTAGAAGAGATGTATCGAGAATTTAAAAAAGGTCAAGGTGGAGATACTTTAACCTCCAAACAAGACAAAGGAATAAAGGAACCTCTTCTAGCTGGCCATTCTGAAGGCAAAGGGAAGGGAGAAATGCCTCCTCTAACAACACCTCCTTCTAGCCCTTCGATTAAATTAGATGTAGGATTTGATTTGCCAATATATTATGGTTAATTAAATGCAGAAAATCTCTATAACTAGATTAAACAGATTGATGTGTATTGCAGGGTGCAAAACATTGATTCAAACAGGACTAAAATTCAGTTGGCCAGCCTATGCCTTGGAGGAACTGCCGAAGTATGGTGGGAAGGCAGGACACAAGCTGATTTGAAGAAGCATGGTAAAATTCTTTCTACTTGGAGTGAATTTGTTTCTTCCATTAAAAATAAATTCTATCCACTAGCATATATGCAGCAAGCAATGATGAGTTGGCAAACTCTTCACCAATTAAAGAGGCAAAGTGTACAAAGCTATACCTAGGAATTTAGAAAAAGAACTTTAATTCTAGGCATTTCTATAGACTCACTTGAAACTTTGCTAAAGTATATAGGTGGTCTACACAACTATTTGAGGCACACCATTCTCATGTTTAACCCTGCTAGCATAGATGAGGTATCCGTCCAAGCTACACATCTGGAGGCTAGAGGCAAGAATGTGAACCCAAATATTGGGGGATCATCAAAACCCACTGCAAGAAAAAACAAGGAAAAGAGGAAGCAGAAATGGAAAGAGAGGAAGACAAACGCTGTAGAAAAAGACAAACTTTCATGCACTCACTGCAAGAAGGATGGACATGATGATGAACATTGTTGGTCTTTGCATCTGGAGCTGAAACCCAAGAATTTCAATGGCAAGAAGAAGAATATTGTTTTTGCTATTCAGAAAGATTTGGGGTCAGACTCAGGTGATGAAACAACAATTACAACTACAGGTATAAAAGGTAAAAATTCTGAAGCATCTACTAGTAATTCTGCACAAACTAATGATAATGAAGAAAACACATAAGCTTTTTCATATTAGAGTTATTTCCAAGCATCAAGTAAACTTGATTTCTAAAGCAATTGTAAAGAATTTGGGACTACTAACCACACCTCACAAGAAGCCATATCCATTAGGTTGGGTATGTGATAAAGCAAAGCTGCAAGTGACTAGACAATGTAAACTTAGGTTTTCTTTTGGGTCAACATTTATGGATGAGGCTAAGTTAGATATAGTTCCCTTGGATATATGTGGTATTGTTTTAGGAAGTCCTTACATGTATGATAAAAAAGCCATTTTCTATAGAGCTGAAAATAAGTATCAACTCACAAAATATGGAATAGAATATATTGTAAGAGCTCATCAACTCAAAAACAGTTATACTCTCATAAACTCAGGGCAGATGAAAAAGATTGTAAATTCGTGCAAGCAATTTTTACTAACGGTTGTAAAGGAAAAGAAACCTAATAAAACCAATGTATTTGAAGGCTATGATGATAAACAGAAAGCTGATTTAGAAAAAGTTGTTTCAAAATATCGTATCCTATTTCAAGAACCTAAAGGTTTGCCATCCAAAAGGGAAATTGTACATGATATTTATTTGCAGCAAGATGCTCCATTGTCTAACATTGGAATATACAGGTTATCCACTTTAGAGAATGCAGAGATCAAGAAGCAGGTACAGGAGCTACTTGAGAAAGGGTTCATAATGCCAAGCACATCATCATATCGATCTCCAATCGTGTTGGTGAGAAAGAAATATGGCTTGTGTTATATTCTTTCCACGACTAACCTACGTAGTGAACCGGGGGGTTAGGGGGGGGGGCGGAGCCCCCCTTTGTTGCGCTAATTGCGCAGCGGGGGCGGCAGCCCCCCCTGTCCGAGGGGTTTGAGGGGGGCGGGTAGCCCCCCTCTATGGGGTTCGGGGCAGCACCCCGAGATTTTTTTTTTTGGACCCTATATTAGGTTGGGCGAACCTACCTATGGTTTTCGGTCCATGGTTTTGGACGTGATGGTTTTCGGTCCATGGTATTGGATGCTTCGGCATGTATAAATATGTATTGTAACATTGAAAGGAATATAATGAAAAATCAAGCTGGTAGTCTCGGTTTTGAGATCCAGTGGGAAATCTCTGTGTATATGTGTTTTATGTGTTATGCTCTCGCATTTTTATTTTTCCTGTGATTTAGAATTCGTATGCAGGTAATTTCTGTACGGGGTTAAAACCTACATTTTCTTCATCCTCCTTGGATGAAGAACCATCTCTAGTGCTTCTCCTTATCTCCTCCTACATCAAATCCAACCAAAGTTGTTCCCAATCTAGCAATTTCTCTCTTCCATTTACCGAGTCTTGGTAGCTATGCTAGCTCTTAGTTCCAAGCTCATCCCTGTAGGTGGTGAGCTTGTTCAGATATGTAGAGATTGTGTCGCCCTTTTCACACTTGATTTTCTGAAGCTTGTCTTTCAGCGCCAGCTTCCTCTAATCGTTGTTGTTCTTAATAGATCTTTAAATGTTTTCCACATTGAAAATGGTGTCTCCTTCCCATGGAGACTCAAGACTATGTGGTCTCAAACTCCCTCCAGAAGGATTCTCCTCGCTCTAGCCACACATTTCTTCCATTCTGCCAATTTTGTAGCATTAGCTACTGCTGGCTTGGGGACTTCTTGATCAATGAAGTCCTTTAGATTGTTTTCCTCTAATACTGCTTCCATGTGATCCTTCCAAGCTATATAATTCGAGTTGCCATCAAGAGCATACTCGAGTCTTAAACCGTTGAACGCCATTGGGGAAATTTGAGATGTGATAAGAATTTGAATTCTATAATCAGGAACTTCAAACTTCAAACTTCTCCCTTCTTTATATATTGTTCTTCTCTTTGATCACCTTTGCTCTGATACCATGTAGAAATTTCATTGTAGATTAAACTTTTCTCCAATAAACTTGGCTCCGATACCATGTAGAAATTCCCACTATAGATCACCTGATAATGCAATATACTAAATCAAAATACTAGATCTACATCTGCAATCAAACTTTGCCGAAGCTTAATCAATTTGAGCTAGACCAATCGAAACACATATAATAGAGAAGAAGAAATTATACACATGAAACACAGAAGAATACTCTAGTGAAAGCCTCAGCTAAAAACCCCAATATCTGTATTATCATACAAGTGGAAATATGTTCGGGTTACACAAAGCTTTACCTCACAAGCTATCCAACTCTCAGTACAATCCCTCTGCTGCTCATAGACATTCAAAGGCTTTTCACAAACATTCTCCTCTGGCCTCCAATCCTCCTATTTCCTTGTGCAGTTTTTCCTGGGGTCCAATGCTGCCACCTGTGTGAATTCACCTCTCACACAACTTACCAAACTCATAAATAACTGTGCAATCCTGAAGGAGATAATTCCTTCTGCATGGATGAGTTTCCTATATAGGAAGAATCCTCTAACTCATAGTACATTGTCCCTTCCTCTGATATCAATTGGGTCTCTGACTGAACTGACATGCATAAGTTATTTATGAGAGAATATTCACTTATCTGAAGTGCAGTAGTTACATGCATGCATGCATTAACTAACTGAACTCACAATTAGTTCAACAAACTATTTGAACTAATCTAACTGGACATAACTCAGTTAACTGAGCTAACTAATTACAACTCATCCTAATCTCCTTTAACTAATTAACTCAATATGAATTAATTAATTATTTTACAAACAACTGCTAAGATCAAATTCGAATTTTAATTCTCAATTTTAGTTTAGGGACTAACTAAAATTGGAATGTATCCCAAAATGGTATTTATAGCAATGCTATTTTTAGCATTTCCATTTTATCATTCCACATTGCCATATCCAACACTGGTACCTGAAATGCTATGTATAGCATTTCTATTTTTAGCATTTCTTGTTGCTATTTTCAACAAATATTAAACCCAAGAAACTAGTAACTCCAGTAAAACCCTCAAGAGGTAGACCTAGAAAGAAATAAGGTAATCAAGAGTAGAAAAGAAATGAACCAGAAGATATTAGAAGAAAGAAATCCAGTGAAACAAAAGAACAATAAGAGTCACCAAAAATAGACATTAGTAATTCATCAAAACATCATAGACAGAGTTGCCACCAAATTCTTGTGTAGCAAAGATTCCAGAAATAGGCATTATCCAATATGAGGCATATGACTACTTTGAGTCATTAGAAAAGGAGGCACAACAAGAAGAGGTAAAATCCCCCTTTGAACAACATTTGTATGATGATATTCCAATTTTTGATAAGCCTAAACCATAAGTATTCCTCCTCAACCAGAACAAGAAATTATTAGAATATTGAAAGAGGAAATATTTGAGCTTGAGTTATTAAATAATCATATCAATGCTGAAAATCAATTGATCAAATGACAAAATGGGAAAATGCTCATATGCATTTCTCAGTAGTACAAAAAGAATCAAAAGAGTAAGCTACTTCAGCAAAAGATTAAAAGATTGAAAGCTCAATTAGTAATGAGGAAACCAAGATCATTAATAATTATGTATAACAAAGGAGTTCAAAATAATTTGGATATATTGGTCCAAATTCTTCAGAAGAAGTTCTCTAAAAAATAATACTACAATTTTGAATTTTTGTCACCCTCAGGTGCATGAGGACATGCAAAACCCTTAGCATGGGGAAATGTCAAGCCTCCAAAATTTCCTCTTTTTGACAGTTTATTTCCTATATTTCACTCATTTTTGTTACTCATCTTCACACCATTATACCTTTATTTTGAATTAAAATCCGTCATATCCATACAAATGAAGTAATAGGGTAAAAGTCCATTATTTCTCAAATCCATAGGTTTTGCTATATGAAATTGATTTGATTAAGCATAAGTTATCGAATCTTGCATATTTTGTAGCTCCACTAACATTTTGCAGCTAATTCAAAGGTATTATAAGATTCCATATGCTATAAATCAATTGAAGCATATAGAAAGTTGCCAAATTGTGTTGAGATTCTAATCCACCTATCAGGCATAGATGTAATTCCATGTATCAACTATGACACTAAAGTCAAATTATTGGTCAAAAGCACTTCCTAGCACATCTTCAAAAGGAAGAACATAAAGCAAGCGAGACTCTTGTCAGCCGAGCGAGATCTTACGATTTGAAGAATGCATAATATATGAAGACTGATGATGTGTTCCTTTCATGATTTTCTTTTCTGATAGCAAATCATGAAAAGGAAGAAATTTGTTAGGAATAAATTACTGAGATGTCGTTTTACGTATCTAGTTTCTAGCCCATAGGCTCTCAAAATTGTTATTTGAAAAACCTTATAAATTACTTCACTTGGAAGGGAACAAGTAGTATTAACAATCAATTAATTTCCAAACTTAGTATTATTTTGCAAAACTTTGTGTACGCACTTCAATCAATATAATCTTATTTATGGATATGCTTTTATAAGTATTGGTAGTTGATTAAAGTTCATGATATGAGTTTTACAATTACTTGTGCACCTAAGGAGGGCCCCCTAAAGAAGTACAAGTTAGATTAATTTGATTTTCTTTTAGAATTTGCTTTATTTCTAATGTTATGTTTTGTTTAAAGCTTTAGATTTATATGCTTTGTTTTTATTCATTATTTTTCATATTATTTCTATGCTCATATCTTTCTTGTCCTTTTGTAGATCAAGTGCTTGAATAAAAACTATAACAACCAAAATATTTATCTAGTTGCTTCTTGATTTAAATAGTCTCATATTTATAGATAATGAACATACATTAATGGTTCTAGTTTTGAATGTGCACACCAATAATCTCAATTTGCCTTGATAGATGCAATTTGAATTCATTCATTTGCTTTATTAGAAATAAAATTTCAATTAGAATTTCATTGCTTTCTTAGAAACAAATTTTTATTGTTTTCTAGAATACAATTGTCAATTGGATTTTCATAGAATAATATTTATAGTTTTCATAGAATAACTTCATTTTCATTATCATTAGAATAGAATCTGTAATAAAAACATATATTTAGATTTAAGAAGCTCTCATAGAAATATAATCTAGCATAAGAAGTTGATTACTTTCATAGTATAGAAATTTAATTATCCTTCACAAAATAGAATTCGTTTCCTAGAATAGATTGCATTTATTCTTCCTAGAATAGAAGTGTACTTTCAATTCAATAAATTAAAATCTCATTGTGTTCTAGCTTAGAATTTATCGTTTTCATAGAACAATCTTATTGTCTTTTTAAGAAGTTTTCAGCCTCGTTTTCATAGGAAGTGTGTGTACTCATGTTAGATATCTGTATGATTAGGATTTGATTACACTTTCCAATTTCCCTCAATAAATTATTTTTCCTTTTACATTGAAAGTCAATTTCCTAGCATATATTGTACAAATATACTTCCCATTTATATAAAACTAAATTGATAATTAAATGTCAAATAATTTAACTAACAATTACATTACCAAACATTATACGTCAATATTACCATAAAATTTATATTCCTCCCATTAAAACTCTTCACCATGATAAGCATTTCATAGAAAAAAATTACCAATAAAATTAAACTAATATATAAAATTACAAGTTATTATTTTTTATCTAATTAAATTGAGTAAACATAAATTACTTCATTGTATTATGTTAATTTTAATAATAATTATTTTCAAAAAAATTATATTATATTAATTTTAATAAAAATCATTTTCAATAATTTTTATATTTTTATTAATAAAAAAAAATTAAAACAATAAAGTTGATTTTTATCTAACTGGTATAATATATAAGATATCTTATTTCCATAATACCTCAAAATAAATTATATAAAATATAGAGATATCAAAATGCCAAAAAAAAATTACGCTTAATTATAATACATTATTAACACATAAAGCTTTCAAATTATATGTATAATTAATTTTGCATGTTTATTTATGAAAGAGTAAATATCTTATATTTTTTAAATAGAGAAATTTAAGTTTAACTATAAAAACTCTATAAATTTTATAAATTTTAATATTACACATAAAAAATTTGTACATATTTTTATTATCACGATTTTATGTTATATTTTCACCCTATAAACATTAATTTTCGTTCCAGTGTATAAATATTAAATTTCATATACAAAATTATAATATTACAAATACGAATTTTAATATTCATTTTTATTACTACAAATCCATATTACATATTTAATTTTATTGAATGGTATAGATTTTAAATTTCAAATACAAAGTTATAATACTACCAATAAATTTTTTCATATTCATTTTTATTACTACAAATTCATTATTATTTCAACCATATTAATGTGAAAGAGAAAATACTAAGGTGACTATATAAATTAAATAGTTAGTAAATATTGATAAACATCCATCTATAATAAGCATTAAAATACGTATTTCATCATATAGCTAAAAACTTATATATATTCTATATATATATATCTATATATATATATATATATATATATATATATATATATATATATATATCAAGCGATTAATCACTGCGCTGCTGCAACCCTAGCCGCGCCCGACTAACCCCTCCCTCCTTCGCGCGATCATATAGCTCGGAGGTGGCCCTGCAGCCCCTCCTCCCTTGCCCCCGGAGCTCGAAGCCTTCAGATCTCTTATAGCTGCTACAGGGAAACACCCGACCACGAGCTTGTAGCAAAAGTTTGTGAAAAAACTGGACAGCGTCCCCATGGTGACCTTGCCTGTGGAGGAAACCTGCAGAACAATGTTGAATCGAGTAGAAAGAGGCCTCATTGGCCAGTTTACAGGGTTGTGGCCATCCCCGAAAGCAGTAGAAGAATGGGTGAAAAGAAACTGGATACCACTGGTTAATGAAGGAATAAAGAGTCATTTTGTAGGCAAAGGGTTCTTCGTTTTCGTGTTTGACAACATAAAAGACAGAAGCCTGATCTTCAAAAATGGGCCATACTTCATGGGTCCACAAGGCCTCTACTTGAACAAATGGTCCCCAGACTTCGATCCAGCACAAGATATGCCCACGGCAGTCCCCGTTTGGGTGCGTCTCCCGCACCTTCCCCTTCATTGCTGGAGTCAGAACTCACTACAATCTATCGGCAATGCCCTAGGAAGATACATATATCAAGCACCGAGGAAGGATAAATACTCCTGTGCCCGTATCTGTGTAGAGGTTGACCTAGAAACCAAGCTACCAAAAGCAATCAAACTATTGGTGGCGGACTGGACACATATCCAAGAGCTCAACTACGAATAGCTGCCCTTCAAGTGTCGACACTGTCACGAGTACGAGCACTTCGCAAGAAATTGCAAAAAGAGAAATGAGGAGGTACCAGAGAAAGAAAAGGGCGAACAATGGAAACAAGCAAAGAAAACAACAAGCAACAGGCAGAACAACAAAAATAAAGCTAAAGAGACAGAGAATAAAGCAGGGCATGAAAGTGCAAGCAATCAAAACACTGGAAGCAGAGATACAATTAGCATCATGCAGGACAAAAACCCCTTTGAATCTCTTAAGCCACCTCCAGATCCTCCAGAGACAGAGCGAGAAGATCTACCTCAGCTGGATAATAACGACACTCTAGAACCAGGTAATATTCCAAACCCAACCCCAAGTAATACTTCCTCCCCTTCTTATGCAGATATAATCAAACAAAAGAAGAAAAACATAGAGAATATGGGCTCATCAGACAATGAAACCTTTGAAAGGCCAACAAAAAAAGTTGGAAGAAGAACAAACAGGGAAACCAGGGAAGAAGAGTCAGAAAGGCAAAAAACCTGGGCAGTCAAGCTACCATAGAGATGACACTTGGGAGGAATACCAGGCCAAGGGTCCCCAAGGGAGGAGGGCCTACCCCAACTAGTGGTAAATGATGCAGCTGGTCTCTTGGAACTGCAGGGGTTTGGGGAATCCCACTAAGGCAGAAGCCATTAAAGATCTATTGAAAATGGAACCCACAGACATCCTCATGCTCCAAGAAAGAAAGGTAGAAGGGGAGATCCTTCTAAATACCAGTAATACCAAATGGAAATTCGACTCTGGAAAGGTTGTTAGCGCAAGAGGCATGGCTGGAGGAATAGGTAAATTCTGGTTAAAAAACTCCTTTTCTCTAGAAAGATCCTTCGAGACCCAGCATTGGATATTCACTTAATTGCGCCACACAGCAAGCAATCTTAACCTAGCTTTGTTTAATATGTATGTTCCTGTACACTATGAGGAAAAGAAAGAGTGCTGGAAGACACTCTCAGAGTTTCTAGACCATATCAATCCTAGGAACATAGTTATAGGAGGCGACCTGAACATAATTCTTGACTCTAAAGAGAAGAGAGGAGGGATTTACTCAAGGGACCCTTTTCTCACCACAGTGGAGAATATGATATTACAGAGGGACTTAGTAGACTTCAAGCTAGTCAAAGGAAAATACACTTGGACCAGCAACAGAATAGGAGATAATCATATCGCAGCAATGCTGGATAGATTCCTCATTAGCAGCTCTATAATGATGGGAAAGAGAATAGTCATCAACAAGATTCTTCCAAAACTCACCTCGGATCACAAACCAGTTCTCCTCTGCCTGAAAGAAGAAGAAGACCTAGGCCCCCTCCCCTTTCGCTTTAGTCTTCTCTGGGCAGAAAGAGAAGGGTTCTTTGAAATAGTTCAAACAGCTTGGAGAATAGATGTTTCAGGCTCCCCAAGCTATGTGAGGGAGCAAAAAATGAAAAATGCAAAGAAGGCCCTAAAAGAATGGATAAAGAAACCTATAAAAACCCCCATCAGCCAAAGGAAAGAGGCTGTCATCCAGCTAGAAGAAATGCAATTTGAATTGGAAGAGAAAGATATTTACCCCATGGATTTGGACCAAGAAAAATCTGCACAAAGGAACACATATAGTTCCTTCAGAAGCGAGGAAGAGTATTGGCACTTAAAGTCCCGCAGCTTGTGGCTTAAAGCTGGGGACAGAAACACCACATATTTCCATAGACAGTATAGGGCTCGACTTACCTGAAATCACATAGTAGAAATTACAACATCAAATGGCCAGGTATGCAAAGGATTTGCCCAAATCAAGGAAGTTGCAGTGAAACATTTCCAGACTCTCCTTACTGCAGAAAAGGGTGGGAGTGAGGAAGATATATCAGAGTTCCTTGCAAACATACCAAAGCTAGTCAACATGGAGGATAATGAAAACCTTACGAGCTCAGTCACGGAAGAAGATATTTCCAATATTGTCTGGTCTATGGAGCCAGACAAAGCGCCAAGACCCGATGGAATTTCAATCCACTTTTACAGAATTTGTTGGGAGCTAATCAAACCTGATCTCCTAAGAATCATTCGTGGATTTATGAGAAAGGCAAGGATTGGGGGCGGAATTAACTCAACCTTCCTCGCTTTAATACCTAAGGAAACAAATACAGGATCATTGGACAGATACAAGCCGATTTCACTATGCCAAGCGTCCTACAAGATAGTGGACAAACTTCTGGCGAACAGAATCAAGCCTCACCTGCAAAAGCTCATTTCTCCAGCCCAAGGGGGATTTGTGAAAGGAAGACACATCCTGGACAATGTTATCCAAGTCCAAGAAGCCCTACACTCGAGCCACTCACGCAAAGAACAAGGTATGCTTATAAAACTGGATATGTGTAATGCTTTTGATAGAGTGAACCGCTCCTTTCTGTACAGGGTCCTTTCATCCTTTGGATTTAATCAGGACTTTATAAATTTAATCAAAGCTTGCCTGGAGAAGATCTGGATAGCTCCAATGGTAAATGGGAGACCAGCAGATTTCTTTTTAGCCACTAGGGGATTGAGGCGGGGTTGCCCCCTTTCACTATTTCTCTACATCCTGATGGAAGATTCCCTGAGCAGAAAATTGATCTTGGAAAAACAAAATGGCAACATCCCTGGGATCAGAATCGTGAAAGAAATCGACCCAATGAATCGCGCGTTGTTCGCTGACGACTCACTGTTGATTGGGGGCGCATCTCCATGAATTGCGAACTCCTTCAGAAACATACTTAAAAAATACTGCAGCATCTCTGGAGAATTAATCAGTGAAAGGAAAAGCATTGTCTACGGATGGAATACAGAGCAGCATGCCATCGACAGAATTGCCAGCGATCTGGGCTTCAACGGATACGTAGATTGGGATAAATTCAAGTACTTAAGTCTCCCAATAACAATGGGATCCAACAGGAATCATCTGAGGGATGAGATGATATCGAAGTTTAAGAAAAAGATCGCAGGGTGGGGGGGCTATTGGCTTACCATAGGAGGTAAACTCACACTCATTAGATCGGTCCTCTCGACATTGCCAACGTTTCAGGCCTCCTTAATGTTGGCCCCAAAGCAAATCTCAGACCAAATCTCCAGCCTCATGCGTAATTTCCTGTGGAATGGAGGGCGAGGAAATGATAACAAATTCCATTTAATTAAATGGGAAACAACAAAAATACCTATAGAGGAAGGCAGCCTCCAAATCCGAGACCCCCTGCAAGCAAACGTAGTGTTGAGTTGTAAATTACTGCGACAATTTCTCGCTGAGCCCAATCACCCAATCAGTCAAATATTAAAATTCAAATACTTCAAACACCAGTCAATTAGATCCTTCATCCCAGAGAAAGCTCCAAAAGGAACGCAAGCCTGGAAGCTATGTAGCAAAGGCATCGAATTCTTCAGAACTCACCTATACAAAATTCCTGGGAACGGCAAAAACACTCTGCTATGGAAAGACAGAGTCATGGGCCACCCCCCTCTAAAAGAAAATAGTGAAATATCAGAGATAAGAACATGGTTACAATCAAAAGGAATTCGGAAGACCAAAGACATCGTTGGCTGGGACAACAAAGGAGAATGGCAACGCTGGAATTTTCCCAAGGCACTAGCGCATCTAATCCCTTGGCTAAACGCCCTTAAAGAGGCAATTTCAGACTTCGCTCCAGTTCATAAAGATGAAGAAGATACCTGGGGATGGGGAAAGATGGGGGTGTACACAGCAAGACAGGGATATTTACATATGCAAAGCAAAAAGGATTCGCCACATCCGAAATCAATTTGGAAGCAGGTTTGGGACAGTTTTAGCATACCCAAGATCAATTTCTTCTTTTGGACATTGATCCATGACAAAATCTTGACCGGAGAAAGCCTGTGTAGGAGGAACATAGCAGGCCCCCATCGATGTGCCCTATGAAAAAAGGCACTGGAAACCTCAGATCATATGTTTATTAATTGTGAGTATGCTAAGAAGGTCTCGTCTATCCTTCTGATCGGACTAAATGTGAGACCCACAGCTCACTATTCGATTACAGATATGTTCTCCACTTGGAAAGCCAGTTATTCTCACAATATCGCTGGCAAATCTCTATGGTATAAGGTATGGATTGCTGCCCCAAAATATGTATGCTGGAAGCTATGGCTAGCCCGGAACGAAATCATCTTCAACCAAAATGAAATACCAACAAAAAAAGTGGCAAAACAGGCAAAGAAACTCCTTTTAGAAACCCTGAACCATTCTTCAGTCAAAGATGACAACTCCCTTCAAACAGAAGAAAGGGCATGGCTGGATGACTTCTCATACAAGACCAGAACTTTTAGCAATCACTCGGCCAACCCATAAGGAAAGATGGCAGATTCGAGAATCCGAGGATAGATTTCAGCAGTGGTGGAAATCCCAGGGCAAGTGCACTATCTTCTTTGATGGTGCCTCAAAAGGCAATCCAGGCACATCAGGAGAAGGAGGGGTAATCTTCTACCTGAATGGGGAAAAAGAATATTTCAGATGGGGACTAGGACCGAAAACCAACAATCAGGCTGAAGCTCTCAATCTTTTAAAAGCTTGCCAATTAGCCAGAAAAGAAAGCCCAAGAGAAATCCTTATTTTTGGGGATTCAAAATTGTTGATAAAGTCATTAATAAGCAAGAAACGGCTAAAGGATCCGGCATTAAACAAATAGCTCTCAAGAGTGAGCAGAATCCTGAATGACTTCTCCTCGGTGCAAACATTTCACATACTCAGAGATCTAAATAAGGAAGTGGACAGATTGGCAAACATAGGATGCACTCAACAAAGTGGAATGACCAGCATAAATGCAGGTGCTATGAAAACGACAATTATCCCCTAACCAGAAGAGGAGCTCATGTAAAATCCACAAATTGTAAAATGGTTGATTAGGTTTTGCCCAACCTGAAATTTTCAATAAATCACAACCGTTTCAGTTTAAAAAAAAAATAATAATAAAAATTAACTAAGTTATAACTTATTATTATTATTATTATTATTATTATTTGTTAGGTTATGTGAGTCTCGAGATGACTGGCACGCCTAAATTGTGACGGTCCAACTAAGGGAATCTAAACCATAAAAATCGCTCGAGGGTCGCAACGAGCTTGGGTTACACTATCCCTTCGCATGGCTAGATTTTTTCCTATAAAATTTTGAACCAATGACCTTCACATCACATAGTACCTTAACTGAACACCCTGTCACCATATATTCTACATCTTGTGGGAAAATTGATTATTATTATTATTAATGATAAAAATAATTAATATATAAGTTAAACATATATATATACATCTTTTTGTGTATCTAGAGGAATCGACTACTGGGTTGGTCTCATACTCACGTGACATCGGGTCGATTCTAACCGCTACCCCAATAACCTCTAAGTTCCTACTTATGCTCCTTTTGCAGACATAGGTGAATCAAGAGGATTTGAACCTTGAAGATCCTCGCACATAAGACTTCATTTTCATAGTCATCGCCAATTCAGATGCCTGTCATGAGCTAAAAAACATGTTAGCAAATTTTTAACATTGGAGACTCACCCCCACTATATCATGGAGATTCTTAAGTTGTAAATAAGTTTTTTTAATACCATGGGTCAATATCATGGCTTATCAATAACACATGCCCAAAAAACCAAAACTCATTTCATGTGACACTTATTCATATGACATTTTTTTATTAGTGATTTTAATTAAAATATAAAATAAATGGCATAACTACTTTGGAAATAAATCTTAGCCTTTGATTTGTGTATATTGTTAAGAATATTCTATATACTAATTATTGATAATTAAATTAAAATTTTAAAAGACCTATTCCAAAATAAACATTTCTATTGACATAATTAAATTGTTTTCCTTATTAAATCATTTCTTTTATGCTTTGTAATCCCAAGAAAGCTCCAAAGATAAGAGCAAGAATTTAAAAAGTTCAATTTTTTTATTAAATATATGTATTTTACATTTGTGTACTTTCTAAAGAGATTTTCATCTTATAGAAGAATTATTCATTGGAAAAAAAGAATGTAGGTTGTAAATTTCAAAGAGCTCATTCAATTTTTCTAGGATCGTTAATTTTTTCCCTAAACAAATTAGTTGAAAAAGGTGGGGGATGAATAGGAAAGTTTGTATTTACTTTAAATTTATGTCATCATTATATAATTGTTGATGATAATAAGTATAGATGTTTTTATATAAATATATTGATGATGTTTTTATATATAATACATTAATGATAAGCCCCAAGGGTTAGTTCAGTTGGTCAAAAACCGTGCCTCGCCATCGGGAGGTCACAGGGTCGATTTTGCCCGAAGCCCTTGGGGTTAGGTCTTGCTAGTAGGCTGAGGGGCGATTAGTCCAGATTTTTCCGTGGATGTAGCGAGCACTCACTAACCAGGGTGTTCGTGAACCACACTATAAATTAATAATAATAATACGTGGAGTATCCACTTGAAAATGTTGGGCATTTCAAAATTTATCACATAATTTATTTCCAAAAAATTCTAGCAACATATTGTCTAACAATAGAAACCTACACAGTCAAATGTCAACAATGTTTTGGGTCCAACTATGTTGGCATTATAACATAGAAGAGGGTGAATAAACCTCTATAATTTGTATCTCTATTATGGTTACAACTAGTGTTTCTTTTAACTATGATGGTGGGTCATCGTCCTATAGCTAGTCTAAAACCTTCAAGTTAAGGTTTTTCTAGAAGTGTTGAATTGGAATCTCATGTGCCAGTTCACAATGTAAATCAATGAATTATTTCTAAATGGGAGATCCCTTAAAGAAGCTCTATAACCCTTGGCTTCCCCTCACAGGTGGTGTTGAAAGGAAATTTGGTTTTAGGGGTGAGAGAGGTCCATCATAGAAATCATCAAAGGATTTTATCGTGGAGAATTTCACACTTCCCTAGTTCTACAAATCCATTTGGATATGGTTAAAGGAAGTGTTCAAACCTAGATAAGGAAGGTTTTTATTTGTTGGTTTAATGGCTTATGGACAAAGAAGGTTTTGATTTGTTGGTTTAATGGCTTATGGACTTCCATGAACACACTCATGATCTTGTTGTAAAATAATTGGAAGGTAACTACTAGATATAATATTGTGAGAAAGGTTCCTTTAAATTGTTGTTTTCAAAAGAAAAAGATATGTATAAGGTATTGTTAACCTAAGTAAAGTGCTTATCAAGAAACATGGGCACTCTATAAAGTTTCAATTAAACCTTATACTATTTAAGATAGCAGACCCATACGGATTCTAGCCTAGAATCCATCACCTAAAATGACTAGGTTGAAGATGAAATGCATAATACGATGTACAATATTATTTTATTTTATATACATAAAGTAAATTAACATATCTTAGTTAAGAGAAAAACTAAATAAACATGTAAAAGGTTAATTACAAATCATGTATGTCTTTCAAAAAAACATATAATTATTAGATAAAGTAGAAATACATCGGAAATAAATGATACATGTAATAGAAAACCATTTGTTTACCATCTCAAAGCAATAAATATTGGATGAGCAACTTGAATGTAACACTACAAACTTCGATAAAGAATAATCAAGAGCTCTTGACACAAAGAACTTATAGACATATATAGTCTATAAGCCACAACTACTTCTTGGGACATCTTGCATTCCCCTTTGATAATGACAACCTTTCAACTTATTTTCCCTAAAACTTTGTGAAATTATAAATGATTTGCAAATAAAGAGAATCGACTCATCTTTGTTGTCTTTATCTTGTCTTTAACCCGCCTACTTTGCATCTAGATTTTTCCCAAAATCCCTTTATGTCATAATGCTTGATGTTCTTCATTAATACCTACACCAGAAGTATTTATTAAGTCCTTTGCTAATTCATATCTTACTCTTTGCAAAACTAGTTAAAATAAAAGGTTACACTTGTCCAATTGAACATTACACTTAAATTTATCTAGTCAACCTTGTTGCTATAAATTTTATAAATAAAACAAACCTTAAACACATCATTCATTATTACCATTTTCCATTGTGTATCGTAGAAGGAAAGTGCTTTTGATTTCACTTTTAAAAAATCCAAAATAAATGGTGTTAAATCAACAAAAATGTGTAGCAACAAAGTTGTAGATCTTGGCAATAATTTTTCAATGGTATAAGGAATTCCCAAAATAGATATCGCCATCCAAATTTATCATGAAAATATTGAAAATAAAATTCTCTTACTCTTAATATTTTTCTTTTTTAATCAGAGTAAGTTAAAAATTGTTGGGTGTAAAGCCTAATTATCTTCATAATTTAGAGGTCTTATTTCAGGCAAGTGTATATCTCAGGAACATTGTACACTCCTCCACATGGAGGGTGCGGGGGGAGAGGGGTTGTCCCCCCCTTTGGGGGGTTCAGGGGCTAGTGGGCCCTTGGCGAGGGTTCGGGGGCAACACCCGTAAAACTAAAAATAGATGAAAATTTGCCTTGTAAAATTTTGTAATTTCGTAGTCAATTTGGGTTGTTCATTAGGTAGATGATCTGACAGTAGAAATTATGTTAATTTAGGGTTTTTTTCTTTAGAAGGAAACCCTCATTTTATATGAGGGAATTTTATTGTGGTTGTGTATTATTATTTTAAGTGACAAAGAGAGAGGAAACTATGTGAGAGTGAAGAGGAAATTACAGTGGATCTGATGTAGGTTGTATCTCTTCATTTTCTTGGATAATATAAAAAGAAGGACTAATTGTTCCTCCATAGATGCAACCCAAATTGGGTGAAAGATGCATATTTGTGTCTCTCTTATTTTATGCTTTTTTGTATTTGTGTTTGCACAATATTTTATGTATTTCATTACTCCGTTAATTAATTTCTAGCAAGAATTTAATTTTGGGTAAAAGTTTTATGACTAACCAATGTGTGCTAAAAACTCTTTTGGTCTAGTGGTGACTATCAAATAATTCTATACAAACTTAAAAGAATGAGCTATCATGAGATTTTCTATAAATTCATGCAAAAAAAACACGACAATTGAGCCATTAAAAAAATTGTTGGGGAAAATTTAAAATCATGGTGATAAACTTTATTTTCCACATTTAAAACTTTATTGCTACAAAATATAACTTCCAGTTAGGACCAAGATTAATAAACAAAGTCAATGAGCATGAGTTGGAAAAACTTTTTTTTTAATAAATGAGGGGGGTAAGTCCCTCTTTAGAAACTTTATATTAATCCAGAATGCAATTTACATTATATACAAAGTCAGATGAGTACAATAGCTACGACAACAACACAATTGCTTGATCTTTTGTACCAACTATCAGGAATTTTTTTCCTCTACCTGCTATATCAAACAGCAAATCACAAGCTTCTAATAAAGAACGAGCAATCGAACCCGAGTGGGAAGGCAAATAATGCGCCGTCCCGGGAAAAACACCCTCATAAAAACTTCATACTTTCAAATCATTGTTATAAAAAGACTTCTGAACTTTTCCATCGTTGCCTTTTAAAACACATTTTGAATGGAAAAATTTTAAACTTTGTTGAAAGTAATCTTTGTTATCTAATCAAATCTAAAGGTTCCACCGATGAGCAAATGCAAAAAAAAATAAATGAAATTCTCTCACTTAGAAGTATTTGCTTTTCTTAAACAAAGGAACCAGGTGAAAAATGGCTAATTTGTATGAAAATTTTCATAAATTTTTGAACACTATAATAGGGAAAGAGCCCTAAAATTACCTCAAAAAAATTAGGCAAGAGACCCAAAAGCACTTTTAAGGCTTAGTGGGGTCTAAGAAGAGTGACAAAGACTAACTATGTGATTCCACATTATGTTATCAACTCAAAGACAAGTCGATGAAAGCTCAAATATTTTAATATTAAAAAAGAGGGGCCCAATCCACTTTTTCTTCTTCAAATGATAAAGACAAAACGATATGGCGAAGTTGTTGTACACTGAAAAATTGCAATGCATTATATGAAACTATGAATCTCTACAACTAAGCTTTACAACAATTACCATTCAATTAAGACAATGTTTATCTCTAGTGGAGTGCCCAAGCTTCAACTGAATGAGTTCCCACTATACTTTTCACTCCATATTAGATGAATAAGTATTCACTTCCAACTTGAGTGCATTACTAGTCATAGTTGCAAGGCTGCAATAGGAGCTCTTCCTTGACTTAATTCTTCCTTAGATATCAATGTAGTATAACAAGTCCATTACAAACAAAGGATGTTGGAGATCCAAGTAAATTACTCAATTTATATTAGTGTTGCTACATTGTCGATGAGCATTCATGGCCCCAATGATGTAACCCTGGTATCAGAAGCCTTGCTTCGCTGCCAATAAATGTTTATAGCCTTGGTGGAGATACATGCATTTCCCATATGATCCAAAATGCCTTTCCTAAGCCTTTTCATTTTGGTTTTATTTTAAGAAAGAGGTGGGCATAGAATCTCATTTTTCCTTTAAAAACATGTGGTTTGATACCAGTTAGTTGAGAAATATTACAAACAAGCTTATTTTAATAATAAAAATATTTCTTGTGTACAACACCTTAGGAAATCCATTAGTGTTTGAGTGAAACATCAACCATTATTAAGTGTATGGATAAATCCTCAAGGCTAATTAGTAGCCTATCCAAAACTAGGTCTAAGTTTCTCATAAACATCTATTATTTAGACAATGTTCCAACATTGTGTTGATAGTTTAGATATTAGACTAAGATAATGAAAAGAGATTGAAATATTTTCTTTTCCATTGGGTTTAGAGTGGATTTTAATGATTCTAACTAGCCCCTCTCAAAGATCCTAAAGCAAACAAAGCACTCGAAATCGATAGTCAATTAATTTATGGGAAAGGAATGAAATGAACACTCTTTGGAAATAAAACAATTACGAAAAGCCATGATTAAAATGAAACACGAGACCTTAGACCCAAAATAGTCTTAGCCACTACATTGTTGAACAAATGGAGAATGCTCCTACCATGGATGTAAAATTTTCAGAGGTAAACACTTTATTTTCTACTCTCAAATCAAAGGTCGACATTTTTAGATTTAATGGGTTTTTGTCAAAACCCAAGGCTTTGCGATATGCAGCCATCTCACAAATAGACAAATCAACGACTTAAAAATTATCCTCTTCGAGGGGGAAACCTCGTTTATATTACATAAATGAACAATTCTTGGATGATACAAATGACAGGACCTCCTTTGTATATATAGGAGTCTAAGGGGTCACAATATAATTAGAGCCTACATAACAATAATAATGTAAGGGCACAATAATAAAAATACTGAGCTTTTATGGGGCCAAAAAATAACAATATGGGGGCTACATGGGCACAACAATAACAATAAAGGGGTTACACTAACAATAGCAATAAGAGGGCTACACTAGTATTATGGGGACCTAACATGTCCCTCTCCTTCAAAAAAGTGTTGTCCTCAACACTTGAGTAGTTCTGGATGCTTCTGTATAAAATTATCATCCTCCCATGCGGAATATTCAGCGGGCAAGTTCTTCCACTTAATTAGATACTCTGAAATTGCTCGATTTCGTAGTTGTCGGGTTCTTGTTTCCATGACTATTTCAAGCTCAAACATGATTTTTCCTTCTTTTCCAAGTTCTGGAAACACTGTTTGAACTGGAATCTTGTCACTAATAACCTTCTTTTAGCATGAAACATGGAGAGTTGTGTCATAATGGACATATGGAGAGGCAATATCACCTTGAGAAGGCCATCAGACAGATGGAGAAAGGTTGATTTAATATATGATGCAGTTCAAATGCGCAATATATCATTCTGTGGATCTAGAATTTAGATTGGTGATGTACACATCATTGAATTTTGTTGGGTTGTTATGATATTTATAATGTTCCTTACAAATCAAGCATTGGCTACACAAGAAAATTTTAATGTGGCATGGCATGGGATCTGTAACCCACCACCTCCCACATTTACCCACTTTCACTGGTTCTCCTGGGGAAAAGATGAGCAGAGGGTCACTATGATAAGACTCAACCTCATAGATGACCTTAACAAAATGCAGTCGACAACTTAAGACCTTACTAAATTCCCTCAAGTGCTACAAGACCTCCAGGAGAAACCCAACCCCTCCAAGTGTCAATTCCCTAAGATGACTCTCTTTTTCACTGACCTAGAGCCCAATTCGCTCCCTTGCCAAGGCATGCAAGCGATTGTAGCCCTCTAGTCACACTGATAAGACTGCCTCCATGCGACTATGGACATTTCCATTCATTTCTATGATAGAGACTCCGAATTTTGAGCCACTTTTTAAGGGGCGAGACTTAGGCATTTGCCTAGAACTCGGTGAAACTTCTAGAGATGACAAATGACATAGAACAAAAGCTTAAGAACCAAAACTTGAATTGAGACTTGACCTGACCTCTCCCAACCAAGTTTGGCTTTCCATCAAACACATGGTGAACATGCAACCTACATGTCATGAATGCAAATTTGAACATATGATCTAAGAACTTATATGAGGATAAACAAGAAGGAGCAATGCCTTCTCAGAATAATTTTCATAACACTTGTTAGCCCCCGAGGTGCAGTGCTGCTATTTTTAGTGAAAATGTCCCCTGTTTCAACTTTGATGACCACATCTCCTCTTGCTCTGCTTTGGCCATAAGCTAGACTTCAAATTATTACTCTTGCATCAATAAGTGCATCGTATCTTGATCCAAATGGGTCCAAATATGCTCTTTAAGTCTTCAAAAGCCAGTAAAATCATGCCAAAGATCAAAACCAGTGTAGGAGAAGAACCCTTGGAATGGTGGAAAAGCACTATCGGGAGGCAAAAACACATAAAAATAGTGAAAAACCAAGTATCTAAGGCATAAACACTAAAATGCACAAAAGTTGTCCAATCTGGCCGATCAACGATCCAAATTTGATCGGCGGGTTGCAATCAGTGGATATCAGTGTAGACGTGTGGAACTTGCGATGGTGAGTGACGATGTAACGTGGACCGTCGATCAAGCGTGCAGATCGATGGCCCACGTTGCATCGCAGGATTGCTATCAGAAAATACAAGGAGCGCTTATCGGCCCAGGGCATGAGCGATATGCGATTGCGACTAGTCGCATCGTGATATCGCATTGGAGTTTCATAGAGGTGTGATTAACCGGACCCGATGGTTATATACATAGTATTGCATAAAATTTGAACTCCGTCGAAAGGCATTTTCCTATGTATTCTGTGTATTTTTGTTATTTAACGAAATACATAAGGGCAACACCGATGCAATAAAACCGGAACCCGAAGGGGTTCGGGAATGAAAATATATAATATTTCAGGTCTGCCAAAGCCATTTTTTCATGATTTTTAGTGTTTTTAACATATTTCAAAATACAAAGGGAAGCCTGGAAACAAGGCTGAAGCGACTTGCGATAGCGATTGAGGGCGAACGAGAGAGGAATAGACAGTGTTTAAGGACTTTTGAAGTCCGAAATAAACAGAGCTTGGTGGGATTTCACAGTGTCGCAGCGTTTTTCTGTGTAAAACAGAAAGCAATCATTGTTAGCATTTGAAAGGATTTCAAAAGGCCCACAGACCCATTCCATCACATAACAGAGGCTGGGAGATAAATACTGGGAGACAGAAGGCCCGAAGGGGAAAGGCAACAGTGCAACATAGCTAAAACCAATAGAAGTGATCATGGACCATCGCTGGCACGAGTGAGCTCCTGACAGCACAACAAACTACCAGAATGCAATTACTCTGCTATTAGAAGAAGAAACCTTCGAGCCCATGCGTGCCTAGTCAGGGCATCAAATTGTTAAAGATAGAGGGGATAGATTAAGACCTCTCGAGCCTTAGAAGGCCTGAGAGCATCGTAAAAGGACTATAAACATTTGAAAGTTTAGAGTAACAAGGGTTCAACTTTTGGATACTGTGGAGACTCCACTCCTTTAACTTCTCATCTTCATTCTAGCAATATAAGCTTCTTTTGTTGTTACATGTTCAATTCCCATTGTCTCTTTTGTTCTATACTTGCACTTGAATAGGTTATTCATGTTTTCTTCTATGTCTAATTCCAGATAATTGTCATCTTATCTCTGCATTGATAAATTAGATTTGCAAGCTTCATTTGCTTTTTGTAGTTAGCCATTCATATGCGTTTATGTATGCATCTGTTGGTACAGTCAGTATTCTCCATCTATCCATTGAATCTATAAACTATTGAGCATTAGTGGTCTAAAGCCTTGTAAAAATGAGGGTGTTCATGCATGTCTTGAGTAAAAATAGAGTTGAAACAGTCATCTGACTTGATCCAAACCATAATCCATTCCAATAGTTCAAAGAACAATATTGAAGATTATATGTTACCAGGCATCTCCAAGCTACAAACTAGGAGAGTTTATTGGAGTGATAATATAATTGGCGTCATTTCCAGGGAGAGGAAATTGAAGCTCAGCTTCCCTGGGAGACGACTCAGCTCCAGCTTTGATGATAGACAAAGTCTGGGCACTTTTTCAGTTGTAATCATCTATCTGGTGACACTACTGGAGGACGAACCTCTTGGTGAATCCACTTCATAGTTTTGGCTCAGTTTGTGAGGCATACTCGGATAAATCCTTAGAAGCCACAAGATGACCCAGTGTCTGACCCTGAAAAAATCATGAAAGAAAGAAAGGCATTGCAGAAAGGAGCATCAGGTTCAGGTAACTCTAAACAATATTCTATATCTCTTCAATAAAATCCTGTAATAGAACAAATCCATGTTGAAAGTATAGCATTCAATACTAGCAGTGAAGAAAAAATCTTAGAGATTCATAAAGCTCCTTATTCTTTAGGTTCTCATTTTGTTGCAAGCCCAAAGGAAACCTCACCTCCTATCCATCATACCCCTTTAGTCCTATCAGTCACTCCTCAGCTCTATGTCATTCAGACTTCCAGTACTCTTATAGCCACCACAACTATGGCAGGTCCACAAGCACCTACCAAAATGGAAGGTATCATAGATGCTAGTTATGGGCCTCTAGTACTACCCACTCCTTTGAATGCCATGCCTACTAGAGAATATCAGAAGTATAGGCCTAAGCTAATTGGGACTGAAGTTGTTACAGCTAAAGAACATCTTGAATCATTC
This sequence comes from Pinus taeda, assembly GCA_000404065.3. Lineage (NCBI taxonomy): Eukaryota > Viridiplantae > Streptophyta > Pinopsida > Pinales > Pinaceae > Pinus > Pinus taeda. Next base: position 279,111 of record APFE031314937.1, on the reverse strand, counting down.
TATAGCTATGATGATAAACTAGACATTAGTGAGGATGATGTGTGGATGAGAGTCTTTGTCCAAAGCCTAAATGGAGAGGCTAGAAAATGGTTCAGAGAACTGACCCCAAGGTCTATAGAAAATATTGAGGCTTTAAATGATGTATTATTGAAGCATTGGGGGGAATAAGAAGGATCTACTCTACTACCACACCGAGTTTGGGAACTTAAAGATGGAAAATGCCGAGTTGTTGTCTGATTTTAATAAGAGGTTTAACCGCATGTATAGCAAGATACCAGCTGAAGTAAAACCCACCACTACCTCTACTAAATTCACCTATGCCAGTGCCTTTGATTCTGACTTTTGTCTACTGATGAGGGAGAGGCGATGTGCTACTTTGGCTGATATGCAGGATGCAACCTTGGAAGTAGAATCAAACATCATGGCCACAGAGAAGCTCAAGGGGAATGTTGATAGAAGGAGAGAGAAAGGCGAATCTTCATCATCTTCAGATCCCAAGATCGATAAAATGACCAAGATGATAGAGTCATTGGCCTCTGAAATCTCCAAATTAAAGGCTGAGCAGCACCCTGGGAAAGGAAGAGTTCCTAATACCTTTGCTCCTAGAAATCTAAATCCATATAGAAGAGTTAATGAGCAGTTGCAGATTCTGCAAAGAAGCAAAGATGCTAATGAAGATCAAAGGGTGAAGACCCCTTTCTAGAATGTAGTCATGGAAGAAGAGCAGTTTGAAGAAGATGATGAGATCCATTTTCTGGAAGACAAAGGAAATGCCTCCGTTTTGACCTCAACTGCCTATGAAAAGTCATTATTCAATGATCAGATCAACCAAGAATGGGATGCTGAAGCTGTTCTGCAAACTGAAGATCGGCACATATATGATCTGAGGTCGAAGATGAATAATGCCAAGGAAACTCCTATTCAAAGAGTTATTGTCCCTATAGTACAACAAGCTAATAAGCAGAAGCAACTGTCAGTTGATCCCATCATCCTCAAAGCTCCAGTTCACGAGGTAAGAGGCCTTGACAAGTCTCCTTTTCCTTTCAGTTTTCAATCATAAATTCAGAAGCTAAGAATACCTATACCTTTGATTTAACTAGTGAAGAATGAGTCCTTCAAAAGATCCATCCTTGAGGCCCTTGAGCCTAAAGCCATCCAAGCCTCCACTGACTATGTAAATCTGCAAGACGACAAACTAGCTATTATTCTCAGCCAAATGATTGAAGATTTTGAAGACAACTCCCCATCATTCTATGTCTCACTGACTATTCATGACAAAATCCTTCATAACTGCCTTCAGGACATAGGAGCCAGCCATAATCTAATGCCCAAGGCTGTCATGGATGAATTGGGTCTTGACTATGCTTGATAAAGCTTCAGTGATAAAGCTTGTATTTCAGAAATTAGATTAATCCCATCTATGCTGTCGACACTGATTTTGTAGCTTGTATTCTTTAGATTGAAGAATCCCAGTTGGCCTCCATGCAGCTTAAGAAACTAGTTTTCCAGATCACAAAGGAAGAAAGCCCACAGATTTGGTAAATGTTCTTTGATCGAGCTTGATCTAAGGAAGCTATAGGGGCAGGTGTAGTCCTTGTGTCCCCCACACAGGAATTCATTCATTTATATTTCAAATTAACTTTTTAGGTCACAAATAACATAGCAGAGTACGAAGCCTTGATATTGGGCTTAAACACTGCTAAAGAAATGGGCATCAAAGGTCTGAAAGTGTTTGGAGACGCAAACCTTATCATCCAGCAGGTCAACAAAACTTTCCAAGCAAAGCATCCAAGGCTGAAAGCATACAGAGATGAGGTATGGAAGCTTAAGGACTCTTTTAATATTTTCAGCATTTCTTACATCCCAAGAATGAAGAACCAGCTCATTGATTCCCTTATTGTGTCTGCTAGCACGTTTATTCCTCCTTTTCCTCCTAAATTGACTTATGAAGTTTAGGTGAAATATAGACCATCTCTGCCTGACGATGTCAAATACTGGAAAGCTTTTAAAGAAAATGAAACCATGGAATAATACAACCAGTCCAAGCTAAAGGACGAGATTGGCCACGAAAGCATTGTCCAGCCTCCTAGTAACCATATACCCAAAGGATTAGTGCCCCTAGAGAAGTTGTTTGATCATAATGAGGTACGTGATAAGCCTGCCAAAAAAGAAAATGAGTTTGATGTTCATAAACATAATGTAGGGACTCCAACCCATCCAAAATACATAAATCTATCCACTCACTTGTCTTCTTCCCAGAGTTTCGAGTATTGCACCCTGATGAAACAATTTGTTGATATTTTTGCTTGGGAATACAATGATCTTAAGACCTATGACACCAACATCATTCAGCATAAAATTCCACTAGAGAAGAACACCATCCCTTTTAAGAAAAAATTAAGACCTATTAGCCCTCTCTTATTTCCTTTGATTGAGAAGGAAATCAAGAAACTATTTGATGCCAAGATAATAGCCTTTGAGGTATTCAAAGTGGATAGCTAACCTTGTGGTAGTAATAAAGAAGAATGGAGAAATCAAGCTTTGTGTTGACTTCGGGAATTTGAAAAAATGTTCTAAAAAAGACAACCACCCCCTGCCTAAGATTGAACACTTGCTGCAAAAAGTTTCAGGGGCTAGAGTCATGTCTTAGATGGATTTTCAGGTTACAATCAGATTGTTGTACATCCAGAAGATCAGGGAAAGACCGCCTTCACTACTCCTTTGGGCACTTTCATGTACTCCAAGATGCCTTTTGGATTGATGAATGTCGGGGCTACTTTTTAGAGGGCCATGGACATAGCCTTTGTGGGAGAGAAGGACAAGTTTGTCCTTATTTACCTTGATGACATAACAGTATTTTCTAGCACTCACAAGGACCATTTGCAGCATTTGAAGAAGGTGTTTCTAAAGTGTTTATAGTTTGGAATTTCTGTGAACCTAAAGAAGTCACAGTTTTCTCTAAAAGAAGGCAAACTTCCGGGGCATATTATTTCTGCTAAAGATGTGAAGATTGATCCAGCAAGAGTTCAAGCAATTCAGACATTGTCTATCCCAAGGTCAAAAAGGGACATTCCATATTTCTTGGGTAAGATTAACTTTGTAAGGAGGTTCATTCCAAACTTTGCAGAACTAGTGAAGCACATCACTTCCATGCTGAAGAAAGGATCAGAAATAAAATGGACAGATGTTGCAAGAAGCTCTTTTGAGGCCATCAAACAGGATATCACGGGAGCTCCCACTCTAATCAGCCTATATTACACCAAGGAGTTTTATATATTCTCTTTTGCCTCTTATGATACACTTGCAACAGTTCTATTGCAAAAAAATGATGAAGGTGTAGAGAACCCTCTGGCCTTTTTTAGCAAAACTTTGAGCGATGCTGAACTAAGGTGTTAGTGCCTTGATCTACCTCAGGTTGAAGGAAGGAAAATATAGGGTAACATCAAACCACGCTTAACCTGGTAGTTATTCCTACGAGGTCGAGAGAGGGCTCTCTCCTTGTCAATCTCAATTAGGATATTGGTAACTAGGGCTTGAGATGACTGAATTGAATGCTGATTTTAGGCTAGGTATAGTAGATTAGGGTTTCTGATTTGATTTTTTATGTTTTGGTTGTTGGATCAATTGGAGAAGGCAGATTGGGTCTCGGAAATCAACTCAGGGATACAATCATGTTCTGTGGGGTGAGGTAGACAACCGTTTATGTACTAGCAATGGATTAAGATGGTAGTTTAAGACAACTGAGGAGTTGAGGAGGGCATAAAGAAACTATGAATCCTCTTCAGACAGTTGAAAACATTAAAAACCAAATGCATTCCCAAGACAAAGCACTGTAAATTAGTGTATTTTGTATATTCACCTTGATTCATTTAGTTTAGAAGAGAGAGAGAGATTTGGATACATATAAAACATTAGAAAAAAACACTCATTACAAAGAAGAAACAATACATAAATTCATTGTCACAATAATCCCACAAAAATAGCTGAGAAACCTAGTTTTATTCCTTGCCAAACTGTTGATACAAATGTTCAATGAGAGCCAACACTTCTGCCAAAGTCCAACATTTACAAATGACTAATAAATTACATAATATAGGCAAGGAAACCACTCATGCGAGCTATTAGGGTCGAATCCATGAGAAGAGGGGTGGTTTCAACCATATCTAAACTAAGAACATGAATATAGGCAGTGGAATAGCTTGCCTCTAAAACCAAGGAAACTAATTCATTACAGCTCAAAACCGCTTGGAACTTGATGTATCTACCCAATGAAGTGATTTTCATCCATATTTACATCAATTTCATCATTTACCATGCTTACATTTACCAAGAAATGAGGAAAAAGTGATCTCCAAAGAAAACTAGAAAATCAGGCAAAATTGGCAAAATCAATTTAATGCGCAACACCAAAATTTTAATGTGCAACACTTTTTCTAGGCCAATTTTGGAAGCCTTCCTGGAGTCCAAATCAGGTGAAGAATAGCGTGTTGGAAAGCTTGTCAAGTCTAATTTCTGGAACAACTTGAATTTCTGAATTTGGAGTTCATTTTCCCCTCCAAAAACTGATTCTCCCAAGATTGCTTCCTGTGTGGCAAAAAGGTGGCAGAGAGAGCACTTTTTGGGTGTTTTTTGCCCTTTTGGAGACCTAGAACTTGTCCAAAATTCCTCATTATTTCTGAGCTTGCTTATTTTTCCATGCTGATCCAAATATATAAACCATTTTGCAAGAGGATGTCCCCAACAAAAGTAGAGTGCCACCGATTGGAAAAGCTTGTTTTTCAATTTCAAAAATTCAAAAATGTAAAAAATTTCTCCAAATTTCTTGAAATTTGGCATGAATGATACTTGTTAGGTGCTTTGATGGGCCAATGATGCCTCAGCTAAGATCTTGAGTTTATATTTCTCTTTTTTTCTCCTCAAAGCTCTTTTTAGCTTGGCTTTTAGCCTTTTTACCCTTGTTTTGCAAATCTTGTTCCAGGTTAGGTAGTGATAGGCCATATGGCGCAGCACTTTCTTCTCTTTGTTGGCTTTCTCAAGCAATTTATCAAGGTGAATGTTCACCCTTTCCAACCATGAGTCTCGCTCATTCTCAATTTCTTGCTCAAGGGAGGTATTTTCGATCTTTCTTTTCTTTGCTTCTTGCCTATCTTCTCTAATCATCTGCAGCTCCATAATGGTTTTCTTATCTGTCAACTGTTTGTTTTCCTGCTCAAGAAAGTTGATGATCCATTTGGCCCTCTCAAGGTTTAGGGATAAATCTTGTATTTCATCCTCCTCTTTGATAATCATGTCCTTGAGTTTTGAGCTTTGAGAGCCCAAATCAGTAAAATCCTCCTCAATCAGAATAAACTCTCTATCTTGCCCTTTAGGAGGGATCTTTTCATGCATCTTTTGCTTTCCTTTATCTCTGCCCTTTGACTGCTGGCCAACCTGTATAGCTGGCGAAGAAGGCAAAGCCCCTTTCACCCCTGTTGAAGATAACAATTGCCTGTGGTCTAGTGAAGAAAACAAGACCCCTTCCACCCCTGGTGGAGATAGTACTCGCCTGGCAGCAGCAAAAAGCCTCCTTGTGCCTCTCTCATAGGTGACAAACACTGGAAAACCTGTAGTCTCAGTCTCATGAACACCTGGTTGTCCTGATGGTCCTCCTTCCTCCTAAGACACTGATGGAATCATCTGAGGGCCTTTGAAAATCTCATGGGCAATAAAGGTATCCCATGGTATGTTCAACAAGTTTAGTTGATGCAAGACAACAATTTTGATCAGTAAGAAGTGGTAAATACTGTTGAGTTGTTGAGGAAAAGGTTTCCTTTACACTTCGTGAGCCATCTTCTCAATATTCCTGCATATAAAGTAAGGGAGGTTCATCATCCTTACTCTTGTGAAGTGCATCAACAACCTGATATGATATGCATATAGGTGGGAAAACCTTTCTTCACAGGTGAAATATTTGATGATGAGTTTCATGAGAGGAGCATAAATGTTTTGCAAGTATTTGAAAGGAAAAACCCTACTGATTTGACTGTGATATCTAGCCTTAATGTAAGGCTCATAATGTTCCCTGCCCACATACTGCCCCTTATTCCACTGCACACCTACATTAGGGATGCCTGTTGCTGCTGAAATGGCGGAAAGTGTTAAGGTGAAAGAGACACGAGCAAGGTTCACCTGGCCATTATGGAGATGGATAAAAAACAACCTAGCAAGCTCATGATGAAATTTTACCCACTCTACCATTTCACAAAACTGATAACAAGGCTAGTGTTTAAAGCTAGCTACAACAAGAGGGCAAGCAAGCAATTCTGTAAGAGTGGTGGGCTCCTCCCGGATGATCTTTCCCCATTTATGTGGCTTTCTTGGCACATGAGCTTCTCTGGAAGAATCACTGAGAGTTTCCTCTTCCCTCTCATAATCTGAATCTCTCTCCATGCTTTTGGTAATATGATGGGTGATGAAATTTGTAGTGAAAATAGATGAGTATGAAGAGATTTTGAAATGTAAAGTAAGTAATGTATATGAGGAATTGAATGCTTGGGGGAGTAGGAATTTGTGTTTCTTTTGGGGAATTAGGGGAGTGAATGGTGTTAAGTATGTGGAATAAGGGTTTGATAGTGAAGTGGGTATAGTGGAATGGATTGATTTGGGAGTTAGGGTTTGGGAATAGTGTAATAGGGTTAGGGTTTTGTAAATGAGAGTGGGGTTTGGGGAGTGAATTTTGATGACTAAGGGATAGGGAATGGGTTTTGGAAAACTCAATATGAATGGAGTAAGAGAGAAGATCAAATGACCTTTGATAACTTGTGAGAGGTGATTTAGCAATTAGTTAGGGTTTGTGTTTAACATTTACCTAGAGTTTGCTCTAAAGGAAGCCAAACACACTCAAGCAACCAAACATAACTCTTCTTAGAAAGGAGGAGTGATATACTTACTTGGAATAGGCATCAATTGGTTTTTTTGGAAGTTTGGAGGCGCTTTGAGGCAATTCGGGCTTCTCCAATAGGTGCGCAGCGCAAGAGCAAATTTACACTGTTGAACTGCAATAGGTGTGCAGTGCACTTTAAATGCACAGCGCTGGGGAAATAATGCGCAGCACTGGGAAGATGCTCTGATTTTTCCCCTGTTTTTCCTTGTTTTCTCAAAATCACGATTTTTCTCCCTTTGGCTTTTTCAATTCAACAATGAAGACATGAAACACATGAATTGGCTTTTATACCTTTCTCCTTTAATTTTTCATTAACGAAGACCCACTCTTCTATAGTTTTGATAGCTTTTTTCAAACTGCTCTGTTTCACTTACATCTGACTTTTGCCTTTTTGTAGGTGGACTTATTACATTGATTTCTTGTAGTGGCAGGAGTTGAATTTGTCACCAGGTCAGCAGGAACAATTCAATTACATATTAGGACAATAAAATTACATCAAGTGATTCATTAACTGCAAATGCTCAATTTCACCTCAAAACAGAGTTTTGAGGTGAAAGAGATTTATTTAGTATAATAGAAGTAAATTTATGACTCTATGAACCTTTTTATCCTCCTCATGTGCCTGTTAACCTTTTATTCAATTTGGATGACCATGATGACAAACCCTAAGACCTAATGAAACTAAACCCTGGGACTGGTTAAAAATGAAATGGAACTGATTATGAACAATTGAAAAGATGTTTCAACAAGTCAGCAAGTATATGACATGAGGGAAACTAAAATGAAACCTCAACCATCAGATGATCCATGACCTAATGGAATGCACCTGATTGAATGAGACACCTAACATGCATGCAAAAAAGAGAAATTTGATCACCGATGGAACTGTGAAGACACTGACACTAACATTGGTTCCAATGGGGATGGTAGCTCCTGGGAGGTGCCAAGAACCACAGATCTTTGGGAGAGCAGACCAGTGCCTTATCCATTGGGAAATATGGAATCAACATCTCAACAACGAAAACATCAAAACTCAAGACTCAAGACTCAAGACTCATGACTCAAATGACTAAGAACTAAGACTAACTCAAAACTAAAACAAGACACTCAAAAGCTGAAACTAGACACTCAACTGAAACTATCTTGAAACTAACTAAAACAAAAAAAAAAATGACTCAAGACTTACTTAACTGAAACAAGTACTTACAAAGCTTTTTAATGGCAGCAGTCCATCAAGATTTGAGGGCTTCAAATCATGATGACAACCATCTTCCTATTGATGAAATATGTATAATCATGTGAAGTGGGACTCCCAATGTAACCAATCCAGCAGATGGCTACATACTGAAATTATGCTCTCACTTTTCCCGAGCAAGTAGAATGATGTTCATGTAGGCAACTCACAATAACAAATGAAATCAAGGCTTATGCTAACGAACCAGGAAATATTCATCTTTTCTAAATCTTGCAAAAGAATGTCAAAGGGATCTTAAAAATCTTGAAGCACTAGCTTGTCTTGAGATCCAGCAGCAAAAATACAAGTACTCCCTTCATTCTGATCTGAAAGAAAAATTGGTTGTTGATTGATAGGAAGGCATAGAGTAGTATAAGCTTCTGCTATCTGAGTGTTGGCTATAAATTCCTTGACCATGAGAAATTCTGACTCGAATTCTGGCATACTATCTCTCTTAGGCTCAATTTCATACTCTAAGCCTTTCTTAAACAGAAAACAAACTTCAAGATTATCAAACATGACAGCCTTATCTATAAATCTAATTTCAGGACTGTCCTCACTTTCAAAAATGGAAGAAGCTTCACGTACACCTTCTTGACGATGCGAACATTGCAAACTTGCATTAGCTTGGCCTGTAACCTGACCTTTCAAGGGTTGATCTATCTCATCTTAAGATAGAGGAGAAAGTACTTTTTGTTCCCTTTTTCTAAAACAGTAATTGTCTTCTTTCCCTCCTTAAGATTCACAAGGTTGTTGAATATCTTCATTAATTTAAAGCAAAGGAGTATATAAATTTTCCTCAGACTATCGATTTATTTCATGTGATTCCTGTTGACTATCAAGATGCAAAATTCCTTCATCTTCAAGCAAAGAAGAAGCTACGGTATCTTGACTATGATCTCGTGTAATGAAGTGATTGGCTCTTTGAGGTTGTTGTTCAAGGGAAAAATCAAAGAAGGTTGCAATGATTTCTTCACCATCATGATCTGAATCTAGATCTGGAATAGCCAACTTGACTTTATCACAATCTAAAATTGAAACTTTATTTCCCTGCATACCATCTTATGTTATGAATAGATCTGAAATAAGACCTTCTCTTTCATCATTTTCCATTGTACTAAGATCTTGATCCTACTGCAAATTTTCTTGAGCATCTTTATAAGTATCCTTTAAGCTGTCTCTATGCTGCTAAAATGGATTTTCATACAGGGCTTCCATGATCTCATCGTCCATGAAGTCATCATCTTCATAAAAATTTTCAAGATTTTCAATAAAACTATAAACATGTTTACAACAGTTCTAAACTAATATTAAGGATGGACAAATTTCTTTATACCTTTCAAAGAACATGGTATGAAAATCTTTCAAACAGCAAATACAAGCAGGCGGTAAACTTTCATACCAAGATCGAGCTTCACCTTCCAGAGTGGCCATGAATATATTCATCAAGCAGTCTTCAGGAAAATCAACCTTCAACTTGCGAATATGCATATGAAATCTAACCAGATGTAAAGCAGCATCATTCCTATCATCATCTTTAAACGTAGGAAAATTTCTTTGCCAATCTACCCTCGAAATTTTATTTGGGAAACCTGGAATGTGATCTTAGCTCATGGGAGCATACTTTCGAGCAAACAAATCCATTTTGATAACAATGAATTCACCAAGAAATTCTTTAGGCTACTAGTTATTGCAGAGTGGAGTTGCCATAAAAATTCTGGACCTTGGGATTCTTCGACACTGGAGTCGCCAGGTGAATGATTTCAGCCTTCTGGCGTCTGATCGTTGTCCACCATCAAAAATCGAATCTAACTTGATACATTTTGCTGAGGAACATAACACTACGTTCCCCAGTATGATTGCCACTATGTTAGTGCCTTGATCTACCTCAGGCTGAAGGAAGGTAGGTCTAGGGTAACATCAAACCACGCTTAACCTGGTAGCTAGCCCGACCAGGTCGGGAGAGGGCTCTCTCCTTGTCAATCTCAATTAGGATATTGGCAACTAGGGCTTGAGATGACTTAATTGAATGTTGATTTTAGGCTAGGTAGAGTAGATTAGGGTTTCTGATTTGATTTTTTAGGTTTTGGTCGTTGGATCAATTGGAGAAGGCAGATTAGGTTCGGGAAATCAACTCAGAGATACAGTCATGTTATGTGGGGAGAGATAGACAAGCGTTTATGTACTAGAATTGGATTAAGATGGTAGTTTAAGACAGTTGAGTAATTGAGGAGGGCATAAAGAAACTATGAATCCTCTTCAGACAGTTGAAAACATTGAAAACCAAATGCATTCCCAAGACAAAGCTCTGTAAATTAGTGTATTTTGTCTATTCACCTTGATTCATTTAGTTTAGAAGAGAGAGAGAGAGAGAGAGAGAGGGAGAGAGAGAGAGAGAAATGTGGGTAAATATAAAACATTAGAAAAAAACTCATTACAAAGAAGAAACAATACATCAACTCACTGTCATAAGAATCCCACGAAAATAGTTGTGAAACCTGGTTTTATTCCTTGCCAAACTGTTGATACAAATGTTCAATGAGAGCCAACAATTCTACCAAAGTCCAACCTTTACAAATGACTAAGAAATTACATAATATAGGAAAGGAAACCACTTATGCTATCTATCAGGGTCGAATCCATGAGAAGAGGGGTGGTTTCAACCATATCTAAACTAAGAATAGGAATATAGGCAATGGAACAGCTTGCCTCTAAAACTAAGGAAACCAATTCATTACAATTCAAAACCACTTGGAACTTGATGTATCTACCCTATGAAGTGATTTTCATCCATATTTACATTGATTTCATCATTTACCAAGAAATGAGGAAAAAGTGATCTCCCAACAAAACTAGGAAAAATCTGGAAAATCAGGCAAAATTGGCAAAATCAATTTAATGTGCAGCGCCAAAATTTTAATGTGCATTGCTTTTTCTAGGCCAATTTTGGAAGCCTCCCTGGGGTCCAAATTAGGTGCAAAATAGATTGTTGGAAAGCTTGTCTAGTCTAACTTTTGGAACAACTTGAATTTCTGAATTTGGAGATCATTTGCCCCTCCAAAAATTGATTCTCCCAAGACTGCTTCCTGTGTGGTAAAAAAGTGGCAGAGAGGGCACTTTTTGAGTGTTTTTTGCCCTTTTGGAGACCTAGAACTTGTCCAACATTCCTCACTATTTTTGAGCTTTCTTATTTTTCCACGCTCATTCCAAATATATAAACCATTTTGCAAGAGGATGTCCCCAACGAAAGAGCAGTGCCACCAATTGGAAAAGCTTGTTTTTCAATTTCAAAAATTCAAAAATGTCAAAACTTTCTCCAAATTTCTTGAAATTTGGCATGAATAATCCTTGTTAGGTGCTTTGATGGGCCAATTATGCTTCAACCAATATCTTGAGTTTATCTTGCTCTTTTTTTGTCCTCAAAGCTCTTTTTAGCTTAGCTTTTAGCCTTTTTACCCTTGTTTTGCAAATCTTGTTCCAGGTTAGGTAGTGATAGGCCATATGGCACAACATTTTCTTCTCTTTGTTGGCTTTCTCAAGCAATTTCCTAAGGTGAATGTTCACCCTTTCCAACCATGAATCTCGGTCATTCTCAATTTCTTGCTCAAGGGAGGTCATTACGATCTTTCTTTTCTTCGCCTCTTGCCTATCTTCTCTAATCATCTGCAACTCCATAATAGTTTGCTTATATGTCAACTGTTTGTTTTCTTTCTCAAGAAAGTTGAAGATCCATTTGGCCCTCTCAAGGTTCAGTGATAAAGCTTGTATTTTAGCCTCCTTCTCTTTGATAATCATGTCCTTGAGTTTTGAGCTTTGAGAGCCCAAATCAGTAACATCCTCCTCAATCAAAATAAACTCTCTATCTTGCCCTTTAGGAGGGATCTTTTCATGCATCTTTTGCTTTCCTTTATCTCTACCCTTTGACTGCTGGCCAACCTGTATAGCTGGCGAAGAAGGCAAAGCCCCTTTCACCCCTGGTGAAGATAACATTTGCCTGTGGTTTGGTGAAGAAAACAAAACCCCTTCCACCCCTGGTGGAGATAGTACTCGCCTGGCAGCGGCAAAAAGCCTCCTTGTGCCTCTCTCATAGGTGACAAACACCGGCACACCTATAGTCTCGGTCTCATGAATCTTTGGTTGTCCTGATGGCCCTCCTTCCTCCTAAGACACTGATGGAATCACCTGAGGGCCTTTGAAAATCTCATGGGAAATAAAGGTATCCCATGGTATGTTCAACAAGCTTAGTTGATGCAAGACAACAATTTTGATCAGTGAAAAGTGGTAAATATTGTTGAGTTGTTGAGGAAAAGGTTTCCTTTGCACATAGTGAGCCATCTTCTCAATATTCCTGCATATAAAGTAAGGGAGGTTCATCATCCTTACTCTTATGAAGTGCATCAACAACTTGATATGATATGCATATAGGCGGGAAAACCTTCCTTCACAAGTGAAATATTTAATGATGAGTTTCATGAGAGAAGCATAAATGTTCTGCAAGTATTTGAAAGGAAAAACCCTACTGACAGCCTTAATGTAAGGCTCATAATGTTCTCTGCCAACATACTGCCCCTTATTCCACTGCTCACCTACATTAGCGATGCCTATTGCTGCTGAAATGGTGGCAGGTGTTAAGGTGAAAGAGACACCAGCAAGGTTCACTTGGCCATTATGGAGATGGATAACAAACAACCTAGCAAGTTCATGATGAAATTTACCCTCTCTACCATTTCACAAAACTGATAACAAGGCTAGTGTTTAAAGCTAGCTACAGCAAGAGGGCAAGCAAGCAATTCTGTAAGAGTGGTGAGCTCCTCTCGGATGATCTCCCCCATTTATGTGGATTTCTTGGCACATGAGCTTCTCTAGAAGAATCACTAAGAGTTTCCTCTTCCCTCTCATAATCTGAATCTCTCTCCATGCTTTTGGTAATATGATGGGTGATGAAATTTGTAGTGAAAACAGATGGGTATGAAGAGATTTTGAAATGTAAAGTAAGTAATGTGTATGAGGAAGTGAATGCTTGGGGGAGTAGGAATTTGGGTTTCTTTTGGGGAATGAGGAGAATGAATGGTGTTAAGGATGTGGAATAAGGGTTTGATAGTGAAGTGGGTATAGTGGAATGGATTGATTTGGGAGTTAGGGTTTGGGAATAGTGTAATAGGGTTAGGGTTTTGTAAATGAGAGTGGGGTTTGGGGAGTGAATTTTGATGATTGAGGGATAGGGAATGGGTTTTGGAAAACTCAACATGAATGGAGTAAGAGAGAAGAGCAAATGACCTTTGATAACTTGTGAGAGGTGATTTAGCAATTAGTTAGGGTTTGTGTTTAACATTTAGCTAGGGTTTTCTCTAAAGGAAGCCAAACATACTCAAGCAACCAAGCATAACTCTTCTTAGCAAGGAGGAGTGATATACTTACTTGGAGGTGATTTGAGGCAATTTGGTCTTCTCCAACAGGTCCGCAGCGCTTACTAATAGGCGTGCAGTGCAAGAGCAAAGTTAGATTGTCAAACTACAATAGGTGCGCAGCACACTTTTAATGTGCAGCGCCAGGGAAATAATGCGCAGGGCCAGGAAGATGCTTCGATTTTTCCCCTGTTTTTCCTTGTTTGCTCAAAATCGTGATTTTTCTCCCTTTGGCTTTTTCAATTCAACAATGAAGACATGAAACACATGAATTGGCTTTTATACCTTTCTCCTTTAATTTTTCATTAACCAAGACCCACTCTTCTATAGTTTCGGTAGCTTTTTCAAACTACTCTGTTTCACTTACATCTGACTTTTGCCTTTTTGTAGGTGGACTTATTACATTGATTTTTTGTAGTGGCAAGAGTTGAATTTGTCACCAGATCACCAGGAACAATTCAATTACATATTGGGACAATAAAATTACATAAAATTACATCAAGTGATTCATTAACTGCAAATTCTCAATTTCACCTCAAAACAAAGTTTTGAGGTGAAAGAGCTTTATTTAATATAACAGAAGTAAACTTATGACTCTATGAACTTTTTTATCCTCCTCATGTGTCTGTTGACCTTTTATTCAATTTGGATGACCATGATGACAAACCCTAAGACCTAATGAAACTAAACCCGAGGACTGGTTAAAAATGAAATGGAATTGATTATGAACAACTGAAATGATGTTTGAACAAGTCAGCAAGTATATGACATGAGGGAAACTGAAATGAAACCTCTACCATAAGATGATCCATGACCTAATGGAATGCAACTGATTGAATGAGACACCTAACATGCATGCAAAAAAGAGCAATTTGATCACCAATGGAAGTGTGAAGACACTGACACTAACATAAGGTATGATCTTATTGAAAAACAAGCTTATGCTCTCATAAAATCTTTAAAGGCATTCAGAATTTATATCCTGCATTCCAAAGTGATTGCATATGTACCTTTAGCCTCAGTAAAAGATGTTATAACTCAGCCAGATATTGATGGAAAGAGAGCTAAATGGATTGCAAAATTCATAGAGTTCAACATAGAGGTGAAGCCCACCAAGCTTGTCAAAGGCCAAGGCTTGGCTAAACTTATGGTTGAGGAAAATTACAGTTTGTTAGACATCAATTGCATGGGTTCAAATTTAGGTGATGAGTAGACAGAGGAAGTAGCAGAAGAGCAAAAGCAAAATCAGTCTTTGGCTGAAAATCTAGCCACCTATGAATGGTATTCCAGCATAGTTCATTTTTTGCAGAAGCTAGAAGTCCCTCCAGGGATTAGCTCAAGTCAAGCCCAGGCCATTATGCTTAGATCAGCCAAATTCTGCATTGATGAAAACTTGCTCTATTGGAAAGACCCATCAGGAATCCTCTTGAGGTGTCTAGATAAAGGATAATCTGTGGAAGTCATGCACCAGTTCCATTCTAGCATCTGTTGAGGGCATCATTATTGGAAAACCACAGCCCACAAGATCCTGAGAGGTAGGCATTATTGGCCTACTATGTTCTTTGATGTGTGTTCTTTTGTGAAGTCTTGTGACAAATGCCAGAGGTTTGCAGGAAGACAACAGCTAAATTATCTGCCCTTGAAGCCAGTACACACCAATGGTCCCTTCCAACAGTGGGGCTTGGACTTTATAGGTGAGATCAACCCACATTCCAGTGGCCAGCACAAATGGATCTTGGTAGCCACTGATTATTTCACCGAGTGGATTGAAGTTATACCCACTAAGAATGTTAATCATCAAGTTGTCATAAAGTTCTTGAATGAGAATATTTTCACTAGATTTGGTTGCACAACCAAACTAGTCACTGATAATGCAGTAGCTTTCAAGGCAAAAGAATTGGTGGACATGACTGAATCCATGGGCATTCAATTGGTGCATTCTACCTCATTTTATCCTGAAGGAAAAGGCCTGGAAGAATCATATAACAAGAGTCTTGTAAGGATAATCAAAAAATTGTTGGAGGACAACAAAAAGAGGTGGGATTCCAAGTTGAAGTTTGCATTGTGGGCTGACAGAGTTACCATCAAGAAGTCCATAGGAAATTCTCCATTTAAGCTGGTTTATAGCGCTGATGTTGTTTTTCCTATCCAGCTGATTCTCCCTGTGGCCATATTATTTCAAGAAGAACAGGATGAAACGAATGACGTGGTAAGGAAAATGAATAACCTGGTTGAATTACAGCAGATCGGAGAGCAGCTAGTTGAGAAGTCAAAAATTCATCAGAAGAGGATCAAAGAAACCTTTGACAGGAAGGAAAAAGTGGAAAATTTCCAAGTTGGTGACTGGGTTCTCAAATGGGATGCATTGAAGGAAAAGAAAGGTAATCATGGTAATTTTGACTCCTTATGGTCAGGTTCATTTGTCATCACTCAAATTCAGCAGAACAATACTTTTATTCTACAGAGTTTGGAAGGAGAAGATGTTTTTGGTGGCCAGTAAATGGGCGGTACCTGAAACTTTATTTCATTTAAGGCTTTAAAGCCTTGATATTGTAAATATGTTTTTTAGTTTTTTATTTTATATGCAAAATAAACTCCATGCCCAATGGAACACCAGGAGATATATTTGATTTTGGTTTTACAGGAAAGGCATTGGTCTATGGTTCTTGAAACCCCACGGGGAGGCTTTCATCCCCAGAAGGAGCCAGTGTTAGCCCCTAAGGTGCAGTGCTGCTATTTTTAGCGAAAATTTCCCATGTTTCAGCTCTGACGGACACATCTCCTCTTTCTCTGCTTTGGCCATAAGCCAGACTTCAAAATATTACTCTCGCATCTATAAATGCATCGGATCCTGATTCAAATGGGTCCAAATATGCTCTTTAAGTCTTCAAAAGCCAGTAAAATCATGCCAAAGATCAAAACTAGTGCAGGAGAAGAACCCTTGGAATGGTGAAAAAGCACTATCGGGAGGCAAAAACACATAAAAACAGTGAAAAACCAAGTATCGAAGGCATAAACACTAAAATGCACAGCAGTCGTCCGATCTAGCCAATCAACGGTCCAAATCTAATTGGTAGGTCACGATTGGCGAATATTGGCACAGATGTGTGGAACTTACAATGTCGATCGATGATGCAACGTGGATCGTCGATAAAGCGCACAGATCGACGGCCCACGTTGCATCGCAGGATCGCTATCGAAAAATACAAGGAGCGCTTATTGACCTGGGGCATGAGAGATATGCGATTGTGACTAGTCGCATCGTGAAATCGCATCAGAGTTTCACGGAGGTGTGATTAACCGGACCCAACGGTTATATACATAGTATTGCATAAAATTTGAAATCCGCTGAAAGGAATTTTCCTATGTATTCTGTGTATTTTCGTTATTTAATGAAATACAAAGGGGCAACACCGATGCGATAAAACCTGGACCCGAATGGGTTCGAGAATGAAATATATAGTATTTCAAGTCCGCCAAAGCCATTTTTTCATGATTTTTAGTGTTTTTGACATATTTCAAAATACAAAGGGAAGCTTGGAAATAAGGCCGAAGTGACTTGCGATAACGATTGAGGGTGGACCCGATAGAGGAATAGATAGTGTTTAAGGACTTTTGAAGTCCGAAATAAATAGAGCTTGGCAAGATTTCACAGTGTTGCAGTGTTTTTCTGTGTAAAACAGAAAACAATCATTGTTAGCATTTGAAAGGATTTCAAAAGGCCCACAGACCCATTCCATCACATAACAGAGGCCGGGAGACAGAAGGTCGGAAGGGGAAATGCAACAGTGCAACACAGCCAAAACCAATAGAAGTGATCATGGAGCATTGCTGGCATGAGTGAGCTCCCTCACAGTGCAGCAAACTACTAGAATGCAGTTACTCTATTGTTAGAAGAAGAAACCTTCGAGCCCATGCGTGCCTAGTCAAGGCATCAAATCGTTAAAGACAGAGGCGATAGATTAAGATCTTTCGAGCCTCAGAAGGGCCAAGAGCATTGTAAAAGGCCTATAAATATTTGAAAGTTCAGAGTAACAAGGGTTCAACTTTTGGAGGCTATGGAGACTCTAGTCCTCTAACTTCTCATCTTCATTCCAGCAATATAAGCTTCTTTTGTTGTTACATGTTCAATTCCTATTGTCTCTTCTGTTCTATTATTGCACTTGAACAGGTTATTCATGTTTTCTTCTATGTCTAATGCCAGATAACTGTCATCTTATCTTTGCATTGATAAATTAGATTCGCAAGCTTCATTTGCTTTCTGTAGTTAGCCATTCATATGTGTTTATGTATGCATCTGTTGGTACAGTCAGTATTCTCCATCTATCCATTGAATCTATAAACTATTGAGCATTAGTGGTCTAAAGCCTTGTAAAGCTGAGGGTGTTCATGCATTTCTTGAGTGAAAATAGAGTTGAAACAGTCATCTGACTTGATCCAAACCCTCATCCATTCCAATAGTTCAAAGAACAATATTGAATATTATATATTACCAGGCATCTCTAAGCTACAAGCTAGGAGAGTTTCCTGGAGTGATAACAACACCATTTAGGTCTTGCATTCATTATCCATACATTCATCAATAGAAATGTGTTAAGAGCCATACTTAGATCTCTCAATTAATCATGCTTATAACCAACATATAACCAGATAAATAACAATGAGAGAACAACCATTAAAGTCACATAATAACAAGTACATTTACTTATGAAAGACAAGATAAACTTAGCTATTATTAACCATATGAAAAATCCAACCAAGTTAGAGACTTCCACATACCACCTGACCATAGATTGAGTTGAACCAAATATTTCTTTCAACCAATTGCCCTCGTGCCATATTCCAAGCATGAATGTGGGATCTCATGGGATAAAGTAATCCATAAAAACCAAGGGAATCCAGAGGTTAAACTACCTACACCCTCACCATACAGTGATCTCACCTAAACCGATCCCAAGATCACAAAACCAAACCAAGATTAGATGCCTCAGAATTCCTTCACCATCCCTTGAGGAATTTTCCTATCTCCACCCACCTATTGAGGGCTTCCCATAGAAAGCCATCTCCACCCCAACCCTTGGGATTTTCCTCATACCACCTCACCCAGATCCAAAACCTTCCGGAAATCCATAACGCAACCAAGAAAGAATCCCATCACAACATGGCTATCTGGAAATGGCAAGGCAAGGTTGAAACCACTGTAAAAAAACCTAGCAAAATCCATGCCACCGACAATAAAGAAACCAAAATACACACATGCATGCCAAAACCAGCTATGAAATTATACATGCAATTTATTACCTGCAAGTATTTCTATTGAAGCTTCTTGATACAACATTTCCTTGATTGGTGCTTTCTTTCCTTTGTTTTCCTTGTCCTCCCTTTTCTTTCCTTATCCTTACTTTGCTTGCATTGTCCTTTCTTTTCTTGCTTGATCTCCTTCTCTTCTTGGTCTTCTTCTCCTCTTTGAGACTAACTCTAAAACTAAACTGACAAAAGGCTATAAACTGATCCTCTGATGTATTTTTCTTTTTAATGCCTCTAATTTCCTCATTTTCCTTAATTTTCCTTCAATTTCCTCCTCACATGTAACATATGACCTTTCACCTTCCTTTTCTCCTAATTTCCTTTATTTTCATAAATAAAATGTCAATTAATGCCACTTTTCCTTTTCAAAACCTTTTCCATTGCATTTTCCAATTTCCCTTACCCATAAACACAAGTGATGCCCACTAGGATATTTTTCCCAACATTCAACTTGGAATAAGTGTCCCTTGACCTTGGTCTTATTTTTCCTTTATTAACTTTTATTACATGGAATTTTGACCAGGGTTGTTACAGAACCCTCCCCCTTGGGGGAACACCACCCTCAGTGTTCATTGACACCTATAACCAGCAAGGCCACTGAAAACCAAAACATACTTCCCATGGAGCTTTATAACTTAGCTCATTGCAGTATATACAATGATCAACCTCTTTAAAACATGGAAATCATACCACCTACCGCAGCATTATAACACGGCTCATTACGGTATTTAGAATAACAACCAGAAATTTGGTGGGAAGATGTGAAGAATGTCAGAGGTATAAATGAGGAAGATTTAACTTGGACTAATTGAGCGACTATTCAAGAAGAATTATTTATCAGAAAGATACTTTTGATGATAGGGAAAAAGAATTCTATGAGCTAAAGATGGGATCCATGATAGATGATGAGTACACTAACATATTTTTGGAGTTTCCAAGGTATGTGCCTTACCTCAAGGAGGAGAAGGCTAAGATTCAGAGATTCGTTAGTGGATTATTGTTGCATTCAAAGATAGGATTGAGTTCGACGAGCCTAGATCATTGGAGGAGGTCATCTGAAAACTAAAGCATTTCTATAAACAATCGAAGTGAAAAATTGAGACTAAGCTAGATAGGAAAGGTAATGCAAAGAACAAAGGCAAATGGGACAAGAAGTGAGTATGACCATATGACACAAGTAACAAGGAGAATGTTGAACCACCTAAGAAGTTCAATACATCATATAGAGGATGGGGATTATGGTTCGAAGAACAGAACAAGGAGACGAGTTGGAAGCCTATAGAGTGTTGGACTTGTGGCAAAGATCATTGCAGGAGAGGCTATCTGCAGAATCAAGGTGGTAGACCTCAAATATATAGTGCGGAGGGGGCACAAACTATTGGGGATTTTGGTCAGAGGATTGCATGTATTTGTGCAACATTGGATTGCAAACAGGAAGAGCATCAAAGCATCTATCATTGAGATGCATGGAAGATTTGTGATCAAGTTATTTCTATTTTGATTGACCCTGGATCTAATTATAGATATGTTAGTCTTGAATTGTTGGATAAGTGTGGTTTGAGTAAGGAATTGCATGCAGAGTCTTGGTTAGTGCAGTTGGCTATAAGTACGAAGAAATGAGTTCATTGTTGGGTAAGAGCTTGTGCATTTGACTTGAATGGTATGCCTACTGCAACACATTTGAATGTATTACCATAGGGTTCATATATTATTTTGTTGGGCATGGACTGGTTGTATCTTCATAGAACCAAGGTAGACTGTTATGAAAAATCCATTGAGTGTGTTGATGACAATGGAGAACCAAGAGTCTTACACCACAGAAGAAAGCCACATCAGTTAGGATGGTGATAGCTATGTAAGCAAAGCTTAGTTACAGGAAAGGGTGCAAGTTATTTGTAGTGCACATTTCTAGTGATAAAGGTAAGGAAATTGAGGATGAAGATGTGTTGAGCAGATACCATTTTTACAGCAATTCAAGGATGTGTTTCCTGAGGAGATTTCACAGTTCCCACCTCACAGGGAGGTATAATTTTCTATTGAGTTAGTGTTAGGGGCAACTCCAACATCAAAAGCACCTTACAGGATGAGCACACCTGAGTTAGTTGAGTTAAAGTTGTAGTTTAAGGAACTGTTGGACAAGGGATACACTAGGCCAAGTGTGTCACCATGGGGCACACCGGTATTATCCGTAAAGAAGAAAGATGGAACACTTAAATTATGCATTGACTACAGGCAATTGAACAAAGTGACCATCAATAACAGGTACCCTTTGTCAAGGATTGATGACTTGTTCAATTAGTTGAAGGGAGCAACAGTGTTCTTGAAGATTTATCTGAGATCCAAATACCATCATGTACACATCAAAGACGAGGAAATTTACAAGACTGCGTTCCAAACCAGGTATGGGCATTATGAGTTTGTTTTTGTTACATTTGGCTTAACTAATGCTCCAACTACATTTATGTGCTTGATGAATAGCGTGTTGTGTCCATATTTAGATAATTTTGTTATTGTATTCATTGATGATATATTGGTATATTCTAAAAATATGGAAGATTATGTCGAGCATTTAGCAGTAGTGTTGAGGTTGTTGAGAAAGCATCAGTTGTATGTTAAGCTCCGCAAGTGTAGTTTCTTTTAGACTAAGGTACGCTACTTAGGGCATGTTGTCTCCATGGAGGGCATTGCAGTAGATCCAGAAAATATAAGAGCCATCATGGAGTGTGTAGCTCCTAAGAGTGTGGATGAGGTGAGATCGTTTATGGGTTTGGCATGCTACTATAGAAGGTTCATCAGGAACTTCTCATAGGTTTCTTATCCTATCACATCATTGCAAAGGAAAGGTAATAAGTTTGAATGGACTATGGAGTGTGAGGCTAGATTTGAGAAACTCAAGGAGTTGTTGACACATGCACCAGTACTACAGATTACAGATTCGAACAAATAGTTTGTGGCATGCACAGATGCTTGCAAGAGATGACTTGGTGGAGTCCTTATGTAGGATAGATAGGTGGTATGTTATGAGTCCCAAAAAATAAACGAGCATGAGCAGAACTATACGACACATGATATGGAGTCAGTAACAATCATACATGCATTGAAGATGTGAAGACACTATCTTCTTTGCAGGATATTTGAACTTATGAGTGATCACATTGGGTTGAGTTATTTGTTTGACTAGCTGAAACTGAATTCTAGGCAAGCTAGATGGTTTGCCACGATCAACAAGTTTAATTTTGAGATCAGGTACATCAAAGGTAAAGAGAATAGGGTGGCAAATGCTCTCAGCAGATGGGTACAAGTAAATCACTTAGCAGCTTATATAAGCTCCTATGGGACGGACTTACAATATAGGATCTTGCAAGTAGGTCATCAAGATGTCAGGTATATAGAGATTGTAACCGGTTGCAACAGGATGTTTGTATAGGTATAGGTGTAGGCAAAGGTATAGGTAGTGGTATAGGTATAGGTGGAAGTACAGATACAACTATGGGTACAATTACAAGTGCAGGAGCATAGGGTACCTAACTCTTGTTTGGTACCAAGTCCACAAGGTAGTCCAAACAATTGGCATGGAGGATGTATGGAATTAACAATGGATTGCCTAGCCTTGTCATTTCCTCAATAGCCATGGTTATTGTGGGTTTACTTTCATTATTTTGTTTTGGTTGGTTCTCATGTTTCCTTGGCTTGGGTTGAGTTATTAGTCCTGAAAGCCCTGGTTGGAAAAATGCTCTGGAATCCTTGTAACTGCCTCAGTTGAGTTACTAGTCCTGGAAGCCTTGGTTGGACAAACGCTCTGGAATCCCTTGGTGGGTTGAGTTACTAGTCTTGAAAGCCCTGTGATCTAGGTGGATCTCCAGACACCAGTGGCACGGAAAAAGCTCAAAATCCAAAGTGGTGGAAATATAATTAACTTAACATCAGATCGAAGTGCTCATCGCCCTAATTCCAAATGGTGTGAACGACACTCCAATCCAAGTCCGGATGAAGGAGATAGAGGCAATCAAAGTTGGGTTGACTTTTTAATAACTGGGCAGGATTAATGAAGGCACAATTTGGACTTTTTCTGATGGACAGAATCTGGCCAACTCCAGCCAGATTTTGGGAAAAATTGTTGCCTCTCTAAAATGACTCCTTCGGTCCAAAACCGAATTTTCATGATTTGCACAGTTTGTTTTAGGCCACCAACCCCGCCACCCCAACTCATGCCATATAACAATATAAAATAATTGGTGGAGGGGTGGGCCACGACCCCAGCCCCTCCCACGCTTTCCTCAACCATCCTCCATAAATAAATGGGCACGAGAGTTGGGTGGGCCACACCTTGGGGCACGAACCCAACCCACATTAACAAACATCCCATGTAATATCAACCACACCCAAAGGGAAAACGAAATAGCCATGAAGGAGGCAAGTTCAGTGGGCGGGCCGCGCAATGTGGGCCCGACCCAACCATTAAATTTTAATAAAAAAAATAAAAAATAAAAAAATTGTTTGTAATGTATAAAAAAAGGAGGCGGGGTTTGACCACCCAACCTCCTCCATACTAACTAGACCCTTAACCAACTCAACCAACTATCCACTTGGGAAAATCTGCCAGTGAAATTTTATTTAAACATAGTTTGCTAGTGTGCCCAGAATGGGGAGGCAGTGCATGCAATTCGAGGCAACGTTTTGTAGGAGGGCCGAATATTCACTTTGTCATATTTTGACAAATTTTGTATGGTTTCAACACTTCTCGACGCCATGAACGCAATGGCACTGTCCGTTTATCCATCAGAAATCTGAAATTTTCAGCCATTTTTCAATATGGAGGTGGAACCATGACTGCCGTAGAAACAGGGCGCTGAACCATGATCCTTGAAATTTTCCTGAGGAGGTAATTTTTCTCCATGTCGGAATATAGTCAACTTTACAGTTGTTTTTCATGGTTTTTCGCAGGGATCGCAAGGGCAAGGTCAGATTCACCTTTTGAGTTGCATATTTCTAGTCCACCCATGGAGCAAAATCTTTGAGGAATCTAGGGAGAATCTAAAAGATTCCTTGAGCCCCAGATTCTCATTTTCTCATAATTTAGAAATTCGACAGTCGATTTTGCACTATTCGACGCCACAAATCTGATGGTGTGTTCAGATTTTTCATTTTCTCATTCTATACTTTAGCCACTTTTCTAAGTGGAGTGCACATGTCAGCATTCATGTGCGAGCAACCATTTTCATGCGATTTGATGCCGCGAGATCGATAGTCCGAACAGCTTCAGCAATTTGACATCCGCTTCTTCAGATGGACCTTGGTTGTGAGGTATATGCAGTGCGTTCATGTACTTCTTTTGCTATGCATTGTGTTGCACAGATCCCTATTTGATGATTGATGTGGGATCATGTTTCTTACTCGTTTTCATGATTCTTTCTTGATGTGATGCCGAATCATATGTGTGATGTACTTGTTGTCATGATTCGTCATGTTGTGTTTTGAGATCCCTTTGTTGTATGTTGATGAGATACTCATGTTGTCATCATGCATGTTTGCATTGAGATCCACTTTATGCCATGTTGGCAGGATGCTCATGATCATCATGCATGAGTTTGTGTCATACTGATAGGAGTCTTTTTTTACTGAGAGCCCCTGTAGCAGAACATCTCTTGGAGCCACTCCTGCATGAAGACATTTTCCTTGTATGATAATGAAATCACCTCTTATGTACATCATCACTATTGACAGCACTTAATGCAGTGGCCTACACCATCTTGACACTGGGGCCTGGAGACGTAGTCCCTCCTCGACAAACTCCGTTATCAAAAAATTATGTTTTTATGTTGCTAATGATTGACATGTTCCTCTTCTTTACATCATGCATATGTATTCAATTATGTTTTCTTTTAGAAATTCAATTTAACACATCACGAAAGTAAAAGGTCTTGGAAGCGTCCTTTGTCACACCCGGACCTGGATCAAGTGGTATCAGAGTAGTCTTTGCGTTGATGTGAATTACAAGTGTGAACAATGGAACGTGCAACAATAGAGGATGAAAAATCGATGTATGGGACCATGCTCAAAATTTCCAAAAGGGTAGAGATAATGTATGAAACTCTACATAAAGAGATAGAGGAAAAGGAGTGATTGCAGCTTCAGTTGCAAGCCACGAAAGAGGCAATGGAAGAACTGAAGCACAACAACCAAAACCTTCAAACAGAGAACATTGAATTGAAGATGCGTCTACAAGAAGAGGAGGAAAAACATATTTTTCTACAACAACTGCAAGCAAAGGATGAGGCCTTAGAAAAGTTGCAGCGAGACCCATGTGAGGTAGAAAGTAGTTCTTTGAATTCATGTATGTTTCTTGATGATGATTTCGCTGTTTTCGAAAATCATACCATGGGAATTGGCTCCAAACTGTTGAAGAAAATGGGGTATGGAGGAAAGAGCTTGGGCAACAATGGCCAAGGAATTATCAACCCCATCAAAATAGAGGAATTACCGTGTCGAACAGGACTTGGGTATTTCAGAAAGGAAGTTGGGGAATGTGCTGAGACAACAAGAAAACCACCAACAACAAATAATGAACAACCCTCATCAGTTCTTTCCAAATCGACAAAGGAGGTAAAATATGTTGATTTCCTTTCAGTTTCATCATCACATAGTATGATTTTTGTTGGATGTTTGGAGATCCCAATTATAGGGACAAACATGAGGCTCCTTACCAGGACGAGGCACAAGAAGGAAGAAAAACTTGGTATTAATAACCAATGCATAACTTAACCATTGGAGGTTGTGCAGAGACCTCAATTTGCAGGCTTGAGATACATCGAGGGAGAATTCTCAAAGGTGTCAGATTCATCTGAGACATCGTCGAAATCGTTGAGGAAAGAGAATGATGGGAACACATCCCCATCATCCCATGGCAGTTTCCATTGCGGGGAAAGAGCTGAGGTGAGATCTCATCGTCATAATGACACCAGAGACAGCAAGGGAAGGTATAACTACTCTTGACATTCAAAGGTTCATTTTTATTATAATCATGTTGTTAACGATGAACATAAAACATGGCATCGAAAAACATGTACTTTTTGTGGATTACATAACCATACATTTGCTAAGTGTTGGAAAAGAATGGCAGCACACAAAAGGATGAGGCATGAAAGACCCTCTCAACAGCAGGTAAAGAAACATGTTAAGCAGATCTGGAGGAAGAAAACCTATTGCAGTCATTACGACAGAAGTAGCCATCAAAGAGCCACTTGTTGGAAGGTCCATCCAAAGCAGCGCCTTAAAGACAAAGTGTCGATGCATGAACTAAATGAAACAGTTGTTCGACAAGAAAAGCCATCACAGGGTGATGACCCGTTCACCTTGATAAGTGAAAAATGGTTCCTAGATATGTCAGCATTTCATGGTCGTAATTTTGTAAATCATTTGTTGCATTTTAAAATGTAAAAGTGATGATGTGTTTTCCATCACTTGTTAAGCAACAATAATATCTGGTCTTGTTTTGTGTTGCATGATAAACTGTGAAAGTGATGTCGTGTTTCCATCACTTGTCAGAGAAAAAAATAACGTTTGGCCTTATTATTGTAAATAATGTGTTGCAGTGATGATGTGTTTTCCATCACTTGTTGAAGCAACAATGATATGTTGGCCTTGTTTTTGTAGCTAGGGTATTGTGTCCATCTTGTTGTAAACTTGACCACCAAGTATGTGTTATAAACTCGTGGCAAGTGTGGGACACTTGGTTCATTAGTTGGTCATGAAATTCAAGCATGTAATTTGAGAAACAATGTACTACAGGTTGCAAAAGTAATAGGTGTTGGCTCGTAGCTTAAGGCTCCAAAGAACAAAGGTGAAGGAGATGGGAGCAAGACCTTCAGGACGCTTGTATGTAGACAAGGTGCAAAAAAGTTGCAGATTGTTTTTCATGCTTTTGGAGGACCAAAAGCTCCTCAATGGGGATGATTGATCCAGGTGGATCTCCAAACACCAGTGGCATGGAAAAAGCTCAAAATTCACAAGTGTTAGAAAGACGATGAGCTTGACATCAGATTGTAGTGCTCATCGCCCTAATTCCAACGATGTGAATGACTCTCCAATCTGAGTCCGGATGAAGGAGAAAGAGGCAGTCAAAGTTGGGTTGACTTTTTGATGACTTGGCAAGATTAATGAAGGCACAATTTGGAATTTTTCCGGCGGACAGAATTCAACCAACTCCGGACAAATTCTAGGAAAAATTGTTGCCTCGTTAAATAACTCCTTCGGTCCAAAATGGAATTTTTAGAATTTGCACAGTTTGTTTTAGAATAAAAAATAAATATAAAAAAAGGGTGGTGGGCCACCCCAACTCATGCCATATAACAATATAAAATAATCAATGGAAGGGAGGGCCACAACCCCTAGCCCCTCCCACGCTTTCCTCAACCATCCCCCATAAATAAAGAGGCACGAGAGTTGGGTGGGCCAGCCCTTGGGGCACGAACCCGACCCACATTAACAAACAACCCATGTAATATCAACCACGCCCAAAGAGAAAATGAAACAGCCATGAAGGGCCACCCAAGGCGGGCATGACCCAACCATTAAATTTTAATTAAAAAAAAAAATTGTTTGTAATGTATAAAAAGAGGAGGAGGTGGGGTTTGACCGCTCGACCTCCTCCATACTAACCGGAGCCTTAATCAACTCAACCAACTGTCCACTTGGGAAAATCTGCTTGCGAAATTTTATTTAAACACAGTTTGTTAGTGCGCCCAGGAGGGGGAGGAAGTGCACGCATTTCGAGGCAGCGTTTTGCAAGAGGGACGAATTTTCACATTGTCAGATTTTGACAAGTTTTATATGGTTTCAGCACTTCTTGATGCCATGAACACAATGGTGTTGTCCGTTTCTTCATCAAAGTTCTGCATTTTTCAGCCATTTTTCAATATGGAGGTGGAACCATGACCACTGTAGAAACAGGGAGCAGAACCATGATCCTTGAAATTTTCCCAAGGAGGTAATTTTTCTCCATGTTGGAATATAGTCAACTTTACAGTTGTTTTTCATGGTTTTCCACAGGGATCACGATGGCGAGGTCAGATTCACCTTTTGAGTTGCATATTTCTAGTCCACCCATGGAGCAAAATCTTTGAGGAATCTAGGGGGAATCTAAAAGATTCCTTGAGCCCAGATTCTCAATTTCTCATAATTTAGAAATTTGAGAGTCGCTTTTGCACTATTTGATGCCACAAATCTGATGGTGTGTTCATATTTTTCATTTGCTCATTATATACTTCAACCACTTTTCTAAGTGGAATGCAGGTGTCAGCATTCATGTGCGAGCAACGATTTTCATGTGATTCGATGTTGTGAGATCGATGGTCCGAATAGCTTCAGTAGTTTGACATCCACTTCTTCAGATGGCCCTTGGTTGTGAGGTATATGCAATGCGTTCATGTACTTCTTTTGCTATGCATTGTGTTGCATAGATCCCAGTTTGATGATTGATGTGGGATCTTGTTTCTTAATCGTTTTCATGTTTCCTGCTTGATGTGATGCGGAATCATATGTGTGATGTACTTGTTGTCATGATTCGTCATGTTGTGTTTTGAGATCCCTTTGTTGTATTTTGATGAGATACTCATGTTGTCATCATGCATGTTTGCATTGAGATCCATTTTATGCCATGTTGGCGGGATGCTCATGATCATCATGCATGAGTTTGTGTCATACTGATAGGAGTCTTTTTTGACTGAGAGTTCTTGTAGCAGAACATCTCTTGCAGCCACTCCTGCGTGAGGGAATTTTCATTGTATGATAACGACATCACCTCTTATGTACATCATCACTATTGACAGCAATTAGTGCAGTGACCTACACCAACTTGACACCGGGGCCCGGAGACGTAGTCCCTCCTAGACGAACTCTGTTATCAACAGCTTATGTTTTTATGTTGCTGATGATTGACATGTTCCTCTTCTTTACAACATGCATATGTATTCACTTGTGTTTTATTTTTAAAATGAAATTTAACACATCATGAAAGTAAAAGGTCCTGGAAGGGTCCTTTGTCACACCCGGACCTGGATCACCCTAGTGGGACAAGCACTCTGGAAACCCTAAATAAGATGTGGGTTGAGTTACTAGTCCTAGAAGCCTTGGTTGGACAAATGCTCTAGAAGCCCTGGAAGGCTTGGATGGAGACCAATCTGATGATGGTTTTTTGATGTCCGACCGTGAGGTGGAATCATTGTTTAATGGGTTGAGGTGGATGGCTTCTAGAAGCCCTTGATTAGTTTTGATTGATATTTTCTATGAGATCCCACATCCATGCTTGGAATATGGCACAGGGACAAATGACTGAAGAGATTTTTGGCTCAGCCATTCTACGGTCAGGTGGAACATGGAAGTCCCATCCTAGATTTGGATTTTGCATCATTAATGAAATTTTATTTCTCTTTATATTTCTATGAGCATTTTGATGGATGGTATGTGTCTATATGGTTGTAATTTCATGATTATTTTTGTTACTGTTATGTTCGTTAAGTGTGTGTTTTATGACAACAACCATGTGCGCTCTCATCATGTTTTTACTTGTAATTGAGTGATTAATGTATCTATGACCTACTGGATGGAATGGAAGTTGATGTGTTGAGGCATCAATGGTTCTTAGCAATTCTTAGCTAAGTATGAGAACCCTATGCTAAGAACTGTTAATTATACCTGTAGATTACAAATTTGCAATATGTTTGACTAAATGCGTGTCATGGCTAGTAGGGGTCCAGTAAAGGTCTTAAACAAGTATTTTCTTTAATACTCTAATTTCCGTGTCATTTTACTGATTTGAAGAGATGGTTCAATTCTAGGCAGTGACCTGGGATTTGGGCCTAAAAAAGTGGCTCAAATCCTAGAGTTGTTTGCATTGCACTGGAAACTTTGGTCTCTGTTCACTCGCAGGAAAGCTTGTGAGAGTGACTTTGGGTTTATGATCGCTCCCTTTCCCATAACATGAGAGCGACTGTGGCCTAAGACATCCAGAACATTAGTGAGACACAGGGATAGGCAGTTTGAGTGGCTGACATGTCTCCTAAGGGTCCTGTAGCTGATAATTAATATTTTTATGGTGTGTTTATGTCGGTTCCACTTCCCTAAAGTGAATTATGAGGTCGAATCATATCATAGTGGCCTTTCGTCGCATGTGTATCCTAGCTGGCTGGTTTCTTGGGTAGGTGTGGGAGGAGGGTGTTACACATAGTCCCTCGAGAAATACGGTCACCCCCCTTCCATGTAGTTACTCACCTTCCAAGTTCCCCTACATCCCCTATCCTGGGTGATCCATCCCTTGGCAAGTTTTCCTCGCATTGGAAGGTCCAAAAACCAAGGCATATCCCTGGCTCAATACCATCATACCAGTAATAGCATGTTCATGGAAATCAATGGACACTATTGGGTACCAGTGTCCCATAATGGCCCTACTCCTGAATGCTTTACTAGCATATTGTTGCCTATTTTAATTCCTTTTGTTGCTGCTACTAATTCTTACAGTCAATTTCAACCACCCAACCAAGCATTTCCATGCTTTCTTGTACCAAACACATAATTTCCATTAGACTAAAAAGGAAGTGAATAAATTCAAATCATACCTCATTGGTGGCCCGTCAATAAGGTACACTTACAATTCTGTTTACTTCCTGTCACAACAAATCAAACTATCTATTATATCAAACCATTATGTATAAACATATCACATCTGTTTAGCTCAACCTGCAACCATCATAAATCAGAATCATATATCACATGCATAATTAAAACTGAAATAAAATAATGATACTTATCTTTTAAATGCTTCTTTGTTTCTGCCTTTTGTCTTTGTCCTTTCTGTTCCCACAACATGTACATTATGTACAACATATATAGAACATTAGTACTACACATCCTAAGACCACATTGTCCTTACCAAGAAACATTTCTTCCAGTGCCTTATCCATGCTTGTATGAGCATGTCGTGAAGCACGTTTCTTTCATTCCACTGATGTTTCCCTCAACATTACTTTTCATAACATATCATAGACATAGTATATACATATAATATCAATTCATATCCATATGATACTGACCTCATAGATATATCAGAGCTACTCTTCCCACTTGAGTCCTCATAGCCAAGAACCTCTTCATGACATTCACTTCCACAAGCAATCATTCCTCCGCAATAATGATCCATGACAACCACGTCAAATAGTGATACATATACATATACATATACATATACATATACATATACACATATATATATATATATATATATATAAACATTAACATAAAACAATCATGATCATGTCAAACAATGACATATATACATACATGCATACATTTATAGACATCAACATAATCATCATCACAACATAACACAACATAATTACCAGATATCATAAGGTCTAGGTTAAGAGAACTCCCTTTATCCGTGCACATCATGCACGACATTGAGAACAATAGTTCCCAACATATCCAAGGCATCAGATGCCTCACATCCATTCACTTTACCTTTTCTATCACCTTTCTCATGATTGTACTTCCACTGTCCATTACATCAATGGACCTAACCAATCCAAATAGTTGTCATATTCTTGCTTCCAGCTACCCTTATACATGCATCGAGCTTCATCTAAGTCTTACATTACCTATTAGGTTTCTTTCAGCTCTCCCTGAGCTCCATTAACTTTCCTCTTTCCCAAACTATTTCCCAAGACCCTCAAAACAAGAAAGGTGAGAACCAGAAACAAGAAAAAATAAAACCATGAAACACCAATAGAAACGCAACACCACAAACAAATTGATAAGGCCTTGCACTAGACGCAATCAAAACCCATAAATCAAGCTCAAACAAATCACAAAATATTGAAGGCAAAAAACTCCCAACAAACACCATGACTCAACCCAATGGGTTCCTAATTCCTCTAAGGGAAATTTAAAGTGAGACTTCTTCAAGATTTCATGGCAGTCTCTTTTGCTATGCAATCCCTACATCATACTATCATAAACACATAATTTTCAGTGTATAAACAAATGTAACAATACACTGGTTACCTTACCTTGTTGTGTCAATTTAGTTCCCTTGCAACTAAACACATCCACACCATCTCTCAAGGGACTCCAAACCTTTGACGAATCTAGCCATAGCTCGAAACTAGCTTACTATACCCGTCAAATACATGTTTAGGAATATAACATATGTCCACATAATGTCAAACAAAATCAAGGTTAAGAAGAATTTATGTATGCAATGCACTCATTCATTTGGAATTGTGGTTCCCAAACATAGCCAAAGAAATTCTTACCCAATTCCCTTCTTTTAACTTTTACCTTGTTGTGATTGAGTCTTACTATATGTTATCACATCACCCAATTGTTGATTATATAAACAAATCAACTGCTACCTTTCCATGCTAATACCAAGCATGTTGTCCTGCAACTATTCACACATGTCAATCACATGTTCCAAGACCAATACATCATATCTATTCATTTGAAATCAACCTTTATCAAAACTAATATCCATTTGATAATCAACATTCAAATCACAGTCACAAATCATAATACTACAACTAGCACACACTTGCACTCAAGTGTATATCAATTGTCTCAGTGCATATATGTGTTACTACAACCATCTTAAAACAAGATCATTTCTACATGCAATCTTATAGATACATACTCATATCATGAAATTAATCGAACATTCAAGCAATAGTTATATGACATAATAGACACCAAACACTCAAACACCAAATAGACAACATAATCCAACATTCAAACACAAAATAGTCGACATAAGCAAACTCATACCTTAAGGTATCTTAGGGGAGGCTATCTTGTTTGCACAATCAACCTATATTAGCATGATATAACTTCACAACACATCAACTCAAACATAAATAAGATCATGATATCCATAACAGTAACTATCTAATATTTTCACATCATAAAGTCATAAACAATTGGAATTCATGGCACAGTCAGTCTAAATTAGTATGACATAATATCACAATATATATTAACTCATACCTAAATGTCATAACCATAATCATCTGCATAGGTCAATCCAAATTAGCACAAAAAATAATAACATCATGGCCTTAGCTATAATTACCAAAATCATCAGGCATATGACCACAATGCATACTATCATTCATGACTATCTGACACATGTTCATATGACTACATTGATCAACTAGCATATATCCTGCATGTAACCACAACAACAATAGAATGAAAGACATGTCTATAACCATAATGTATATAACAACCATTAACCAACATACATGCATGCCCAACATACAAAATGGTATGACGATCTTCTCTTATCCCGAGATCTAGTGTTGCAACCCTGCTCTGATGATCTGCATCTTTTGCTCTATCTTGGCAAAAATGTCAGCCTCAAAATATACCAACCGCATCATAATGACATATAGTACATCCAACAACCTTAACCATAACAATACATGCATAAGAACATGCATCTATCCCATCCAATCCAAGCATTTGAATCGTGCTCTAATACCACCCTGTGGTATCAAATATCACCCAAAGAGAATGGAAACTAGAAACCACCCAAAGAGAACGAAACTTGCTCTGATGCCACCATATAACCCGCCACATCCCACATTTACCCACTTTCATCAGTTTCCCAAGTGTAAACATGATCGAAGGGTCACTATGATAAAACTCAACCTCCTAAATGACCTTAAGGAAATGTAGTCGACAACTTAAGACCTTATTGACTTCCCTCGGGTGTTACACGAGCTCCAGAACCAACCCAACCCCTCCAGGTGTCCATCCCCTAAGATGGATCCCTTTTTTATTGACCTAGATCCCAATCGCTCCCTTTCCAAGGCATCCAAGTGATTGTAGCCCTCCAGTTCCATTGATTAGCCTGCCTCCATGCGACTGTGGACTTTTCTAGTCAGTTCTATGCTAGTGACCTCAAATTCTTAGCCACTTTTTCAGGGCCAGGACTCCGGCCTCTACCTAGAACTCAATGAAACTTCTAGAGATGAAATATTACATAGAAACAATCCTTAAGAACCAAAAATTGAACCATGACTTGACCTGACCTCTCCCAACCATGATTGACATTCCATCAAACACATGGTGAACATGCAACCTACAGGTCATGAATGCAAATATGAACATAATGATATAAAAAATTATCTGAGAATAAACAAGAAAGAACAATGCCTTCTCAAAATAGTTGGCATAAAATCAATTAGGTCTTGCATTCATTATCCATACATTCATCAATATAAATGTGTTAAGATCCATACTTAGATCTATCAATTAGCCATGCTTATAACCAACAGATAATCAGATAAATAACAATGAGACAAAAATCTTTAAAGCCACATAATAACAAGTACATTTACTTATCAAAGACAAGAGAAACTTAGCTCTTATTAACAATAGTAAAAAGCCAACTAAGTCAAGGACTTCCACGTACCACCTGACCGTAGATTGGGCTAAACCAAATCTTTCTTTCAACCAATCACCCTCATGCCATATTCCAAGCATGAATGTGGGATCTCATGAGCTAACCCAATCCATAAAAAACCAATGTGTTTTAAACCACCTCCACCCTCACCATATCGTGATCTCACTTAAACCAGTCACTAGATGAAAAAACCAAACCGAGCTTGGATGCCTCAAAATTCCTTCACCATCCCTTGAGAGGTTTTCCTGCTTCCACCCACCTATTGAGGGCTTCCGAGAGAAAACCATCTCCACCCCCAACCCTTGGGATTTTCCTAAGACCACCTCACTCGAATTCAAAACCTTCTAGCAATCCATAGCTCAAATAAGAAATAACCCCATCACAGCATGGTTGTTCGAAAATAGCAAGGCAAGGTTGAAACCACTGTAACAAAACATGGAAAAATCCATGCCACTGACAACAAAGAAACCAAAATACACACATGCATATGTCATGCATTCCAAAACCAGCTAGGAAACCTTGCATGCAATCTATTACCTGCAAGTATTCCTACTGAAGTTGCTTGATCCAACCTTTCCTTGCTTGGTCCTTGCTTTCCTTGTCCTCCCCTTGCTCTCCTTTTCGTTCCTTTGCTTTCCTTGTCCTTCCTTTGCTTGATTGGTCTTCGTCTCTTCTTGGTGTTGTTCTCCTCTCTGATACTAACTCTAAAACTGAACTGACAAAAGGCTACAAATTGATCCTCTAATGTCTTTTTATTCTTGATGCCTCTAATTTCATCATTTTCCTTAATTTTCCTTCAATTCCTCATCACATGCAACCTTTCACCTTTCACCTTCCTTTTCTCCTAATTTCCTTTATTTGCATAAATAAAATGTAAATTCATGCCACTTTTCCTTTTCCATTACCTTAGCCATAAACAAAACAAGTGATGCCCACTAGGATATTTTTCCCAACATTCATCCTAGAATAAGTGTCCCTTGACCTTGGTCTTATTTTTCCTTTATTAACTTTTATTACATGGAATTTTGACCAGGGTTGTTACAGGAATGCAAGAATGGAAGGTGTGTCAGTATTTATAGGTAGTTTGGGAGAGTCTGGCAGTTGTGAATAAGAATTTTGAACCATTATCTATCAAATTTGTCAACATCTATAGACCAATTTCAAATTAATGGAGTGCATTATGAGGGATGGAAAGGAGGATTTTGGCTTAGTGCTTGCTAGAATGGCAAGAGCACTTGAATTTATAATCTCACTGATATTTCTCCATGCATAGATGATTTTGAAAGAATCTATGACACAACATGATTTACTGTTGGGTCTATTGGAGCTCAAATTGGACCGTCTCCAATTGGAAATGGAAATGTTGGAGTTTAGAATGGAAAATCCGGTGCGGGATGCAAAAAGGGATGTTGAAATGAGCCTATTCAAACAAAATAAAATGGAGCAGGGCATCTTGAGTTTGCAATGCAAATTAAAGATGATAATAGTGATGGGTGTAGGCGCTTAAGAAAACATTCTAAAACAAGTCTTCAAGGAAGAAAATGGCATTCAAGAAGCATAAGTCTTGGAGGATATGTAGCTCTTTTAAATGAATCTTTTTGTTATGTTATGCAAATATGTAATTTTTGGTGGAGTTTTTTGGAGAACATGTAGAAATTACGATGTAGATTTGCAGCTTCTCATGAAATTTTAATCAAAATCACAAGACATAAACCTACTCTATTGTTCTGTGGAAAGTAACTCACAATCTAGAAAAAAAAATCAGACATGCAATAAGAAATAACACTCATTCAACAAGTATTTTTCCTGGGGAAAGTAAACTACTAAAAACCCCATGCTTACATTAAGCTGATGAATAGATATGTATTACAATTTCTTTTCTCAACTGAGCACAAAATGCAAGTGCATAACCTATCTCTTTGCTCACTAAAAGGCTCTAACCCAATTAACTTAGTCAAATTTTTCCTCTGCTTGAGCTCATATTTCCTTGCGTTGTTCCTTGAGAAATTAAGCCCCTATTATTTAGGGATTTCTCCAAAATGGATTGTGCAATTCCTTAGGCTAATCATCTAACTACATGCAACACATGTTCACTTAAGACTAATCTACAATTGATGTTACACTACCTTAGAATCTCCACCACAGCTGGGGAATTCAAATTCTCTACATGCCCTAGCTATTTTGGGTTGATTGATCAGTTAACTGGATGATCACTGATTTTTAAGAAAGTCTGACTGCTTAACTGACCTTCCACTAGTTCCTCCAAAAGTTGGAACTAATTTAACAGAAAACAACCTGAGATAACTGACATTTATTGCTACAAATTACAAATCACACATGTTGAATTGAACTCTAACTCCTCCAACTTGAATTTACTCAGTAAACTGGGTGACACAAGCCATGTCACGCAACTTAACATTATCTGAGTTGTCTGATAACGTGGAAATTCGAATTTTCTGAATTTAATCAAGGCAAAATCAAATTGAGAATTTCTTGTTGCATTTTTCAGCATTCTCTCTCAACAAGGAATGGATTATCAACCACCCTTATCCTGCACCTCTGGAAATCAAAATTCCCTCTTGACAAGGCCTTTGTCAAAATGTCAACATCATGTTCTTCTATTAGAATGTACTACAATATTATTTGTCTCAACACACAGTCCTGTAAATGGTCATACAAGATATATGTATGCTTGGATCAATCGTGAAAAATAAGATTCTCAGAGAGCTTAATGCAACTTTTATTATCACAGTAGATCACATTTGGATCCATCATCTGACCAAACAATCCAACAAGTATATTTCTCATCTAGATCGCCTCACATGTTGCTTGATTTGCATCCATGTATTTTGCTTTTGCCGAGCTGAGCACCAAAGATCTTTACTTCCTGTTGTACCAGGAAACAACTGCGAATCAAAAACTAAAAATTCCACCTAATGTACTCGTTTGGTCTGATAGACTCCCCGCCCAATCTACATTTGTGAACCCACACAATTTCACTCCCTTTTTCCATCTACACCATAGTCCAAATTGGGTAGTGCCTCTAAGGTACCATAGAACATGCAGCTTAGAGTCCCTCCAAAATAATTTGGTTGGACTAACCATAGCTTGGTTCAGTTGGTTGAATGAATAGCACATATATGGTCATGTGTTCACAAGGTACATCGATTAACCCATTAGCTACTAATAAATGGTAACATCCACTTCCTCACCTGGAGTGGCATCCTCTTTCCTCCAATTGGTCGCTAGAGGTGTCTCCATGGGTTTCAAACTCTCCATGTGGAACCTCCGTAGTATCTCATTTACATAATTTCCTTGAGAGACAAACAGTTCCCTGTCGCTTTGACATAATTACAAGTCGAGGAAGTAGTGCATGAGACCCATGTCCTTCATTTCAAATTCTCTTGTAAGGTCCTCCTTGCAATATATGATTAGTTGTTCATCACAAATTAAAATCAAGTCATTAACATATAAGACAATAATCAACATTTACCTTCTACCAAAATATGATAGAGGTTTTCATCTGCTTCACTTTTGGTGAAGCCCAGATTGGTGAGATAGTTATCAATCCTTGTGTACCAAGCATGTGGTGCTTGTTTGAGACCGTACAATGCTCGCTTAAGTCTACACACATAAGACTCCCGATCAAAAGTCTCAAAACCTTTTGGTTGCTCAATCTACACCTCCTCAATAACTCCATTGAGGAATATTTTTTTTACATCCATATAGTGGATCTTCCACCCCATCTGTGTAGTGAGAGCAAGCATTGATTTAATGGATGAGTACCTTGCTACAAGAGAAAATGTCTCCTCATAGTAAATCCCCTCAACTTGAGAGTATCCCTTGGACACAAATTTGGCCTTATACTTCTCCATGCTTCCATCTATTGCCTACTTTACCTTGAATATCCATCGTGAACCCACAACTAATTTATCTATTGGTATTAGGACCACTTCCCAAACATTGTTCCTCACAATGGATTCATATTCCTCCACAATTGCATCAACCCATACAAGTTTCTCTATTACTTCCTCGAAAGAGGATGGCTTAGTCTCTACAAGCTCAATCATTAGAGCCATGTAGCCAGTGTATCAATCTGGTGACCTTCTCTACCTACATTGATTTGAAGGAGCACCCACATTCTCCCTCACATCCTGCACAAGTCTCCCAACTTCCCTAGTTATTTTTCTTCCTTCTCTAGATGGTTTTGCTTGAGTGGCCATATCCACTCTTTTCTCTTCAATTTTTGGTTGCTCCACAAATTCTCAAGGTTCCCCCTTTAGAGTTAAAAGCTCCTCTTCTAGTGGGATCTGAAGCTTCCTCTCAAGAGAGCACCGCATGACTTTCTCCTCATCAAATTTTACATCCCTTCGCACAACTGTCATTCTAAGGGATGGAAAGTGCTCACGGTAGTTGTGGGGAGTTTCCGTGTAGCCCACAAATACCCCCAATTCTATTGGCGGCTCGAGCTTCTTCCTTGATTCTTTGGAGACATGGTAGTAAACAAAGGCTCCAAAAATCCTGAAGTGCAACATATCTGACTTTCTCCCCGAGAAAGCCTCCTCCAGTGTAATCATACCTAGAATCTAATGAGGGCTTCAATTATGCAAATAAATTTTTGTGTTGCATGCCTTGGCCCACAAATGTAGAGGTAGCCTTGGTCATGCAACATCGCCCTCACTGCTAGCACAATGTTATGGTTCTTTCTCAAAACCACGCCATTTCGTTGTGGGTTGTGGGGTGCTATCAAATCTTGTCAAATGTCTTCTTTTGCAAAAAAAAACTAAATTCATTCGACATGTACTCACCTCCATTATCTCTCCTGAGAGCCTTCACCTTCTTGTCGGTTTCTTTCTCAACCAATGCCTTGAATTCTACAAACTTACAGAATGTCTCATGTTTCTTCCGCATGAAGAAGATCCACCACTTAAGTGAGAAGTCATCAATAAAAATGACAAAGTATGTGTTCTTAGCAGTGGACTCTATCAAGAAAGGTCCACAGACATCATAGTGGATCATTTCTAGGACTACATGTGCTTTGTTGTCCTGATCATGAAATGTGGATTTTTTGTACTTCCCCAAAGTACATCCTTCGCATACATCATGTTGATCAAATTCTCCTTTGGGGAGGCCTATGGTTATTTGTTGCACAATCTTCAAGGCATCATGATGGAAATGGCCAAATCTTCTATGCCAAAGTTCCTCGACATCGTGGCTCTGCACCTTCTCCACCTTTGTCTTTAATGCAGCACAGTGTTCCACATCTAGCTTATACAAGTTCTTCACATGAAACCCGATTTTCTTCAACTGTCTTGTGGCTATGTGTCTCATGAATGCCTTTCCTTTGTTGAATATCACATCATAACTCTAGTCTTCCAAAAATGCAATAGAGACAAGATTTTTCTTTAGGCCCAGAACAAACATGGCATCCTTAAGCCTAAGGGGGGAGCTTGACTCCCTCCGAAAGATGACTATACCAATCCTGGTCGCATTATACCTTACACAAAAACACAAATAATTTAACGAACAAACAAAAAAAACTCTCAAAAACATATCGAAAGTTAATCGGAAAGCTCGCAATCATTGGATTGCATTACAACGCCCATTTGGGCAGTTATTATAACGGACGAGAAGTTAGTCGTCGCCTAGTCAAGGTGGTAATTAACAAACTCTGGTTAGTGGTGTACCTTAACGCAATGCGCACTATATGTAATCGTAAATTTACAAGTTAACTCAATTATATTGTTATCATAAAAGTCATAATGGGAGTGTAAGTACATTTTCCATGTATAAATTATTGTCCACTTATACTCCAATGCCCTTGTTAAAATTAAACAAAAAAACATAAAGCACCTATATAGAGCTAATATATTAATTATATATATTACATCCATTAATTTTTGCAATTTCGATAGATTGTTTATACATATTTTAATGTATCTCTATTATTAAAATTTTAAAAATTAGGGATTATTGTTGTATCATCCTGAACTTATTTATTTTTAAATATATAAATATATAAATAATTAAATTTTAATTAGAGTAATAATATATAAGAATAGGTTTATATATATTGAGTTTAATATTATTTTTTTAAGTTTTTAATATTAATTTATTGGTTTTATTATTCTTTTGAGTTTATAATATCAATCATGGTCAACCATGGTTTAATGTTGCATTGTGACAAAGATTGTCTTAATATGAAAATCAACTATAATCAACTATGGTCCAACGTCACATTGTGACAAAGATTATATTGATATGAAATTCAACCATGGTCAAGCATGTTTATTTTAGAGTTTATATACCCTGAGTTTATGATATTAATCCCTTGGGTTTAATATTATTCCTTTGGGTTTATAATTCCTTAGGTTTATCATTTCCTTGTGTTTATAATATCAATTGATTGACTTTATTAATGAAAGGGTTCATATTCCTAGAGTATAATATTATTCATAGGGTTTAATATAAATCCCTTGAGTTTATAAT
Organism: Pinus taeda; assembly: GCA_000404065.3. Classification (NCBI taxonomy): domain Eukaryota; kingdom Viridiplantae; phylum Streptophyta; class Pinopsida; order Pinales; family Pinaceae; genus Pinus; species Pinus taeda. Next base: position 238,297 of record APFE031314937.1, on the reverse strand, counting down.
CATGGTCAACTATGGTCTAACATCACATTGTAACAAATATTGTCTCAATATGAAAATCAATTATGCTCAATGTAGAAATTCCTTGTAGATTCAAACTCCTTATGTAATTTTCTAAAACAAAAGACTCGAATCTACTCTACCTATCAGCGAGTACTCTATTTCTGTCGAACTAAGTGCAATTGATCTCTACCTCCTGTTGTACCAATAAATTGTTGCTTACCTAATACTGAAGTTTCCCCCTGATGTGCTCTTCTTGTCGAATGGAATCCATGCCCAATCTACATCTATGAAGCCTTGCAACTTCACCCCTTTTGCCTATTTATACAAAAGACCAAATTGAGTGGTACCTATGAGGTATCTCAGCACATGTTTAGTTGCCTTCCAATAGGTTTTGGTTGGCTTAACAAATTCTTGACTAAGTTGGTTAACTGCAAAACATATGTCTGGTCATGTGTTCACCAAATACATAAGTGAACCCACAAGCGTCCTATAAATAGTAGCCTCCACTACTTCACCTGAAGTAACATCTTCATTCCTCCAATTTCCTGCTAAAGGATTCTCCATGGGTTTTTTTCTCTCCATGTGGAACTTCTTCAGTATCTAGTTGGCATACTTTCCCTAAGAGACAAACAGTTCCTCATCTCCTTGCCATATTTCCACACCAAGGAAATAATGCATGAGCCCCAAGTCCTTCATCTCAAATTCTCTTGCAAGATCCTCTTTACAATATTTGACCAACTTCTAATCACTTGTTAGAATTAAATCATCGACATATAATACTATAATCAATAATTTACCTTCATCCACAATATGGTAAAGGTTTTCATCTGCTTCACTTTTGGTGAAGCCCAACCTGGTGAAATAGTCGTCAATCCTGGTGTACCAAGCATGGGGTGCTTGTTTCAATCCATACATCACTCACTTGAGTTTTCACACATGCGACACTTTATTGAAGCTATCAAATCCTTCTGGTTGCTCAATGTACACCTCTTCCTCAATCACTCTATTGATGAATGTTGTCCTCAAATCCATATAACGTATCTTCCATCCCATCTGCGCTAAAAGTTCTAAAATAGATCTTATTGAAGAGTACCTTGCTACAAGAGCAAAGGTCTCCTCATAATCAATTCCCTCTACCTGAGACAACCCTCTGGCCACAAATTTACCCTTGTGTTTCTCGACATTTACATATGTTGCTTGCTTTACCTTGTAAAGCCATCTGGAATTCACCACTGACTCATTTTTTGGTCTTGGGACCACTTCCCAAACATTGTTTCTGATAATGGATTCATACTCATCTACTATGGAATCAACCCATACTGGTTGTTGCATTGCTTCCTCAAATGAGGATGGTTCAATCTCTACACTCTTGCTCATCAGGACCATGTAGCCAGTGTATCGATTTGGTGACCTCCTTTGCTTACGTTGTGATGTGGGTGCTCCCACATTCTCTCTGGCATCATGTATCAATTTGACAGCTTCTCTAGTGCACTTTCGTCCATCTCTAGAAGTATCTGCATGAGTGGATTGCTCCTCTGCATGTAACTGCTCCACATCATCCTGAGGTTCTTCCTTTGGAGCTAAAAGCTCCTCATCTGCATGTAACTGAAGGTCCCTCTCAAGGGAACATCTCATGGCATTCTCTTCATCGAACTTCACATCTCTACGAACCATTGTCATCCTGTGAGATCACAGGTACTCCCGATAGTTGTGAGGTGTATCAGTGTACCCCACAAATATGCACAACTCAGTTGTTGGTTCTATCTTTTTCCTCGAATCCTTGGTAACATGACATAAACTAATGACCCAAAGATCTCGAAGTGTGCCACATCTAGTTTTTTACTTGAAAAAACTTCTTCTGGTGTACTCATCCCTAGAATCCGATGAGGACTCCTGTTTTTCACATAGACAGTTGTGTTGCATGCTTCAGCCCACAAGTGCAACGGTAGGCCTTAATCATGTAACATCGCCTATGCAGCTCCCATAATACTTTTTTCTTCCTTTCAACCACCTCATTATGTTGTGGGTTATGGGTTGCTATTAACTGTTGAAAATAACAACAAGAAATGCTACAAATAGCAGTTTAGGTACCAGTGTTGAACATAAAAACAAGGAATGAAAATTGGAAGTGCTAAAAATAACATTGCTATAAATAGCATTTTGGGTTAGATTCCAATTTTAGTTAGTCCCTGAACTAAAATTGAGAAGTAAAATTCGAATTTGATCTTAGCAGTTATTTGATTAATAATTAATTAATTCATCTTGAGTTAATTAGCTGTAGAAAATCAAACATGAAGTCTATGTGATGGCATGCAACAGTTTCTCCATTGATTGAGGAATTTATCCCTCAGTTAAAGAGATAAGGATGAGTTGTAATTTGAGTTGTAATTAGTTAGCTCAGTTAGCTGAGTTAAGTCCAGTTAGATTAGTTCAAATAGTTTGTTGAACTAATAGTGAGTTCAGTTAGTTAATGCTTGCATGCATGTAACTACTACTCTCTAGAAAACTGAATATTCTCTCATAAAAATCTCATGCATGCCAGTTTAGCCAGAGACCCAGTTGAGATCAGAGGAAGGGACAATGTACTATCAGTTGGACGATTTTTCCTATATAGGAAACTCATCCATGCAGAAGGAATTATCTCCTTCAGGACTATGCAGTTACTTTTGAGTTTAATGTGTTGTGTGAGAAGTAAATTCACACAGGTGGCAACATTGCACCCTAGGAGAAACTGTGCAAGGAAATACGAGGCTTGGAGAGCAGAGAAGAAGGTTTCTAAGAAGCTTTTGACTCTTGCAAAAGAGTGATTGCAAAGAGAGTAGGATATCTTGAGAGTTGATTCTTTTTGTAATCTGAACATATTTCCACTTGTATGATAATACAGAGATTGGGGTTTTAGGCTGAGGCTTTCCCCAGAGTATTCTTCTGTGTTCATGCGTGATTGCTTTCTCTTCATCTGTTATATGTGTTCTATTTGATCTTGCTCATATTCAATTAAGCTTCCTCAAAGTTTGTTGCAGAAGCAGATCTTGTATTTTGCTTTAGTATATTGCATGATCTGTTGATCTACACTGGGAATTTCTACATGGTATCAGAGCGAGGTTTTGTAGAAAAAGTTCTACATGGTATCGGAGCAAAGGTGATCAAAGTGAAGAACAATATACAAATAATGGGATAAGTTTCAAGTTTCAAGTTCCTGATTATAGAATTCGAATTCTTATCACATCTCAAATTTCCCCAATGGCGTTCAACGGTTTAAGAATCGAGTATTCCCTTGATGGCAGCTCAAATTATATAGCCTAGAAGGATCGCATGGAAGCAATATTAGAGGACAAAAATCTACAGGAATTCATTGATCAAGAAGTCCCCAAGCCGGCAGCAGCTAATGCTACAAAATTGGTGGAATGGAAGAAATGTGTGGCTAGAGCGAGGAGAATCCTCCTGGAGGGAGTTCGAGACCACATTGTCTCAAGCCTTCATGGCAAGGAGACATTGTTTTCAATGTGGAAAACATTCAAAGATCTATATCAGAATAGCAGCAATCAGAGGAAGTTGGCGCTGAAAGACAAGCTTTGGAAAATCAAGTGTGAAAATGGCAACACGATCTCTACATATCTGAGCAATCTCACCACCTGTAGGGATAAGCTTGGAAATGTAGGGATCACAATGGCCGATGATGACATGGTGAGTCTTTCTCTCCTTGGTCTTCCTAAGAGCTGGCATAGCTACCAAGACTTGGTAAATGGAAGAGAGAAACTACCAGATTAGGAACGACTTTGGTCAGATCTGATGCAGGAGGAGATAAGAAGAAGCACCATAGATGGTTCTTCATCCAAGGAGGATAAAGAAAATTTTGCCTTAGCGAGTAAGGTAAAGAAAGGGAAGGAGAAGGATTCTCATCCCAAATCAAGTTCTCCTTATGGTGGGAAGAAGTTTAACAAATCGAAAGTGTGATGCTTTTGTTGTCATGAGGTGGCCCATTTTGCTACAAATTGTCCACGGAAGAAATCCAAGATGGGATCCAAGGAAGGATATGAAGGTGAGGCATTGGCCTCACAGTTCGAGTTGGATTTCACCCTCTTCACATGCATGGTTTCATCCATGGTGGGATGTGGTTGGTTTCTTGATAGTGGAGCTTCATTCCACATGACCAGCGATAAGATTTTGTTCAGTACCTTGGAGGAGAAAGATCTCCAGATACTCATAGTGATGGGTAATGATGAAAATTATAGTGTCTTAGGAGTAGGCACAGTTGTTTTTCAAAGGGAGCATGGAGCTCGCATTACCTTGATTGATGTAAAATATGCACCGGGTCTGAAGAAGAATCTTGTGTCTGTCGCTATGTTGGAAGACAAAGGCTATGATGTAGTCTTCAGTAAGGGAAAGGTTTTCCTTAGACACGTCACCATGAGGCAGGTGAAGCAGATCGGTTCACGAGTCAAGAACATATATGCTCTTGAGGTTCAAGATGCATCCAAAGCCTTAAGGAGCAAGGCAATTGATGGAGACTTGATGGTTGAGAGGGAGAGTACATTACCTCTTAACATGCAGCACCAGAAGAAGTCTCATACAATTGTGGAGGAGCCACAATTGGTGAAGCAGCTTCAGGAGGTTGTGGAGCAGCCACAACTAGAGAAGCTAAGAGGATATTGAGTAAAGACGACATCTACTCATGCAGAGACCTCCAGTAGGGGGAAATTTCAAGCCAAGTGGACAGAGGGATCACATGCATCCATACCTCCAGGTAGGAGGTGGAGCGATGTGAAGCGATAGTCTCAAGAAGGCTGAAATAGGAGCAAGATCCTTGAGGTACCCAAACTCTTTGATTATACCTTGCTATGGGAGCCCCGACGAGGAGTGGCAAGACTGGCTGAGTGGGTAGAGACAAATGTGGAAGGAGCAGCAGACGAAGATTCAACATCAGAGTGTGTTTCTATCCCAATAGGGAGGTTTTTTGGGAGATCAGTTACTTACTTCTCAGTAACTGAGTTGCAGTGCAGCATTGGGCAGCACGATGCAACATGATGAGAGGAGGTACAATGCGAATGCATGCTAGGAGACAGGACCAACAACAACATGGATGCAGCAGTAGGAATCAGTGTGATTGATGCATTCAGAGATCAAAGTGATAGAGGCTAGAACAGTCAGATATTAAAGAGCACAGAGGTGAAAAGTTTTCAGTCGACAAAGGCAATAGTAGTCAGAGCCTTTGATGACAGAGGCATCATTCTGATTCAGATTGGATATTGTTTTGTTTCTAGAGTTGCTGGAGCAACAACACTTGAGAGAAGTGTTGCATGTAGAACATTCTAAAGGTTCAGGATCAGGTTCGAGTTGAATGCCTTTCTTGTTGAGAGGGAGTGTTGAAAATAGCAACAAGAAATGCTAAAAATAGAAATGCTATAAATAGAAGTTCGGGTACCAGTGTTGGACATAGCAACAAGGAATGAAAAATGGAAGTGCTAAAAATAGCATTGCTATAAATAGAATTTCAGGTTGGATTCCAATTTTAGTTAGTCCCTGAACTAAAATTAAGAAGTAAAACTCGAATTTGATCTTAGTAATTGTTTGATTAATAATTAATTAATTCATCTTGAGTTAATTAGTTGTAGAAAATCAAACATGACATCTATGTGAAGACATGCAACAGTTCTTTATATATACCAAAGAGATCAGATACCTCCATAATGTATTAGATATCTATAAGTTCTTTCATTAGTAAAATATTTTCTTAGCCATTATATATTGATGTAGTTGATTATTATTAAAATTGTTTTTAACTAGGCATTATGATAATAAATGTATTAAATATCTATAAGTTTTTTCATTAGTAAATATTCACGTAGTTGACTATTATTGAAATTGTTTTTAATTAGACATTATGATAATAAATGTAATAAATATCTATAAGTTCTTTCATTAGTAAAATATAATTTTATTTTAACTTATTTCAAATACTTCTTAAATGTTTATAGAATTAGAGATTTAAAAAAAAAATCAATAATAGTGGGCAATTGTGTTAGTTAATAAATTAGCTTATTAATAATATAGATTAATTAACATAATAAAATTTCATGATAAACATAATAATATTCTAAATAGACATTCATTTTCTATTACAACAGCGTTAAAAAGCTCCATAAATGTCAATGGACCTATGAGTCTGCTTTTTTTCTCCATCGATATTAGCACACAGATAAGTTGATGGTGGAATCCTTTCCAAAGGAAGGTTGACATAAGTAAAGAGGCAGATCCTTTCCAAAGGAAGGTTGACATAAGTAAAGAGGCAGCCAACAATTCCTGATGATACTTTAAGAGAAGTTTCCAACTCTACATTTTGGCTTAAACATTGCTCAAAGCAACATTTGTTTCGATTTCCAATCCAAAATACCAATGAACCTATGGGGTTGCTTGTTTTTCCATTGGTAGTGGCACAAGAGAAAGCCTTATGGTGGCATCATTTCCACATGAAGGCTAGCATAATCGCATAGGAGAATGATAAATCCTTTTTCTACTTTCAGAGAAGTTCTTAGCTCCACATTTTGGCTCGAACATTGCATAAGGTGGATTTTGCTTTACTCTACCAATCCAAAATTTGGTGTAGGTGACATTGGATATCATGTCTCTCCATGGGGATGTCGTCAAGTCTACTAGTATGAAAAGTGTTGATGGCACCCTTATTTCCATGTATTGAAAGGATCATGTGTGGCACTAGAGAGAGTATGGTTTGTTGAGAATTCAAAATGCCTAAGGCCCTATATAAGGTCCTTCACATTAGCATGTAAATAACATTTGCAACATCAGTGGACCATTTTATTAGGTAGAAGGAAGAGGGTACTCAAATAAATGCCATTCAAGAGGTTCTCTTCCCCTTTGAGTTTGATCGAAAGGGAGTCAAATCCACTTTTGCAGAAGTAGACTACATAGAAACCAATGGTGCCAAGCCCACATAGAGCCAAGGTGATTGAGTAGGATGTCTAGGATAGTGATCTATATAAAAGGGCGAGGGGTGGGGGAGGGGGATATAGGGAAAGGTACAATCTCAAATTGTTGATGACCAAAGATAACCAGCTTGCTCGCCATTTGGTGAAGTAGAGAAGGTGTCACCCTTCTTGGATTTGACAAAGAAACCACCTTCATTGCATGCAAATTTCAATAAGAATAGGTAGGGTGAATTTATGGACTACCTATATCCCTTCTTGTGTTAGATTAATAACCCCATCTTAATTCTTTTTTTGAGGAGATGAGGGTAGGTGGAACCTCCCTCCTCCTTAAATTCCTTCACACCATGAGATGTCCATTTAAGACACCACAATAAACAATATTAGGAATTCAAGCTCGTCGTCATGGATTTTATTACAAATTGGAATTGACCTCTCTCCCTTCCCCTAACCTATAGGTATACCTCATTCAATATCCTTCAAAAGAAGCTCTAAAACTTTTGATTTCCTCCTCATAGGTGGGGTTGTGTTGATTGGGTTGAATGCACCACTTACAGTCTTAAGGGGATATCTCGAGTGTCAGATCCCAACTTGGCTTCACACTGTTTGGGATGAGAGTCCCATCTAGTTTTTTGGCTTGGATGCCATCTTATTCTTTTAAGAATGTTAAATTTTTGGATCAATGATATATGCAATGACAACCTAATTACATCCTTAATGGATTGCAAGTAAAATAAACTTCAATTACAATACTTTAAATGAATCAATACAAGGTATATTTCAGCATATTTATAATGAGCATGTATCTCAAAGGAGTGATAGAAATCTCTAATCAAGATACATGACATCTAAAAGTTTATTGGTTATTAATCGTGAAATAGTTTACAATCAACAACCAACATAAACAATGCAAAGATCAGCAAGACATTATTATAATGTTAAGAGTTTACAACTAATAAAATAGTTCATTAACTTGCCACAAATATACAATAATCACATATCAACAAACAACAAACAACATTATAGAAAATTCTTATAGCAGTGGATAACACATGATAAGAAAGTCCTTGTTGTGGCCCTTCGGGTTTCTAAATATTATAGTTGAACATTCAATGCCAAATCATAAAGTGTCTTCAAAAAATCCCAATAGTGGGAATGCATAAAACAGAAAGGTAGTCCTCAAGGTTATTACAAGCTTTCCCCTTTTAAAATTTCTCCAAAGCTCCAAAAAATAAGATCCCCTCCTCCTTACTAGAGGGTTATATTTATGCAAAAGTGAGGTGACTCTTCACCTTCCATGTTTTTTCCCCTACCCTCATTTCTAATTTCTAATTCACTTTATTTTCTAATTATGTTTTACTTTTACGTAATTATATCAAAATTACAAAATGACATTTTGAATAAAATTAACATCTAACTTGAGGCCGACACATGGGTGTGCCAAGCCTTATAAGTTGTTGCAATAGATAAAACTTTTCTCGATAGTAAGCCTTCATTTATGACTTCGTATTCACATGTAGTTGGTATTATTGTCTTCAAGTCAGTTTGGATCTTGTAAAATAACTAAGTGAGCACAGTATGCAGCTCAGTGGGCTTCGTTAGATGTTGTGTCAATGCTTCTTTGGTCAACTTTATATCCTTTTCCATGAACGCTAGCTTCCGTGCAAGAATCATTGTATGTATTTCACGTTCAATATCTTGCTCATGTTTCACCTCTCCTTGGGCTCCGATGGAGACTAACCCATGATATTTTACTAGTCTCTCCATCATAATGTGATGTTTTTGATAAGTGTTCATAGTTATTATCACATCATTTTCAAGCTTTTCTTGTGCTCAATTAGTGATTCTGATTGCAGCCTTATCGCTTTCCTGACCGAGCTCATCTTTTCTTGGAAATAACTCTGGTGAATCTGGGTGTTCCATACTCCATGTATGCATTTGATCGATCACAGACAAGATGTCTTTAAGTTGGACACCTTTCCCTTTAAATGCATTTTGAATTGAAAAGAGTATAGCAACCATCTTTTGGCTTTTCCTGAGTTCTTGGTACAATTTCTACACGATGTCCTCTAGTGATTTATTTATCTCCAATGTTGCACTCTGATAATCCTTATCATAAGAGATTGAAGCTGATAAAGCTTGATTCTCTTTGTGCAACCTTTTGATTTATTGGTGGGATTTCTACAAGCTATTATCTTGCTCTTTTACCTTTTCCATCAAATGCTCAATATTATTTTTTGTTGTTAAGGAAAAGGTAGTCTTAGTTGAGGCTATAACCAACGATTATCTAAAGTGTTAGAAACTATATTTCTTTCTGTCATCACTGAGATGGGCCTTGTCGGTTCTTAGGTCAAACATTTCCTCCTCTCCCAGAGAATTTGATCAATGTCCCTGTCAAAGAGGAATTTTTCCAAGTTCATTACCTGATTGTCATCACTTAAAGTGATTCCCATCTCACCAATAGGAAAATGGAATCACATCAATGGTGTGGAATTTGAGGTTGTTAGATTAGTTTCCACGCTAGGAAAACCATCATTTCCTACATTTTGGGCTTCTTGTTCCTATTTTTCTTTCAATATTGCTTCTTCTTGGGATTTTTTCCAACCATTCTCTTTTAATACATTCTTCTTCTTGCCTTTTCTTTTCTTCTTCCTATTTTATTTCTTGCTCCTCCTTTTGCAATCTCTTTTTGTATTTTCCCTTTTTATTTCCTCCTCCTTTTCTCTTTTCTCTTTTCCCTTTCTCCTTCATTAACCTAAGATCTTCTTTTAATTTCTTCTATTTTTCTTTCTTTGTTGCTTCCTTTTCCCTTGCCTTTTTCTGTGTAGTTTTTTTATCTTTAGCATTTTTTCCTTTGGGAGAGTCGCCTACTACAGGATCATGGTCATTCATTATTCCCAAGTCTTGTATAGCATTATAATAATTTTAAATTATTTCTTTGTCTTTGTGTAGGTTTTAACCCCGTACATAAATTACCTGCATACGAATTCTAAATCACAGAAAAATAAACAATGCGAGAGCATAACACATAAAACACATATACACAGAGATTTCCCACTGGATCCCAAAACCGGGACTACCAGCTTGATTTTTCATTATGTTCCTTTCAATGTTACAATACATATTTATACATGTCGAAGCATCCAATACCATGGACCGAAAACCATCGTGTCCAAAACCATGGACAAAAAACCATAGCTACGTTCGCCCAACCTAATATAGGGTCCAAAAAACAATTCCCGGGGCCCTGCCCCGAACCCTGTAGAGGGGGCTTCCCGCCCCCGTCAAACCCCCCGAACAGGGGGCCACAGGAGAGCTTAGTCATTTTTCCAGCTCTGAAACGCCCATTGTTTCTCTACACCAAGAGAACTTCTTAAAGCTCACAGATTTTGTCAATGCATCTGTAGTATTCTTCAAAGTGTCCACCTTTACCAGCAACACCTTTTTGTCTTCTATCATATCCCTTACAAAGTGATACTGAACATCAATGTGCTTTGTCTTTGATTGATAAGAAAGGTTCTTTGCCAAGAAAATTGCACTTTGGCTGTCATAGTCTATCCTTATAGCTCCCTGTACTAACCCCATACTTGAACACAATCTCTGCAACCAAACTACTTCCTTGCTTGCATGAGTGGCTGCCATGTATCTGCCTCTGTAGTTGATAGTGCCACTACATATTGTTTCTTACTCATCCAACTGACTGCACCTCCAAATAGGTTAAACACATACCCACTTGTAGATCTTCTCTGATCCAGATCTCCAGCCCAGTCTGCATCAACAAAGCCATGAATATCCAACACTCTGTCCAATCCTGGTCTTCCTTGGTAGCACAAACCATAATCACTAGTGCCACGCAAATACCTGAAAACCCGCTTCACTGCTGTCCAGTGCTCCTTCCTGGTTTTGACATAAACCTGCTCAATACTCCCACTGCATGTGCAATGTCTGGTCTAGTACAGACCATTGCATACATCAAGCTACCGACTGCACTTGCATATGGAACACGCGACATGTCCTCTTCCTCTTCTTGTGTCTTGGGACACTGTTCAACAGATAACCTCACACCTACAGGAATAGGAACCTTCACTGGTTTACTATCCTGCATATTAAACCTCTGCAGTAGTGGACATACTTCCTCTAGTTTAACCAAAGCTTCCTCTTTGCCCGATCTCTTTTAATTTCCATGCCCAAAATATAGTTTGCAGCACCGAGATCTTTCATGTCGAATTTGGAGGACAATTGGGTCTTCAAATCCTGGATAATTTCTTTGTCATTTTCCAACCAACAACATATCATCCACATACAAGACCAGATAAATAACACGGTCACCAATTAATTTAAAATACACACAGTGATCTACCTTGCTTCTGGTGAAGCCAAGTCCCCGTATAAATGTATCAAATTTCTGATACCACATCCTTGGTGATTGTTTTAACCCATACAGAGACTTCTTTAACTTGCACACCAGTTCTTTCTTCCCCTTCACCGCAAAGCCTTCAAGTTGCTTCATGTAGATTTCCTCTTCCAAATCCCCGTGAATAAATGTTGTCTTCACATCCATCTGTTCTACCTCAAATCAAAAGCAACAGTAATAGATAAAAATAATCTAATAGAAGTTACCTTGGCAACAGGAGAAAAAATATCACCAAAATCAATTCCCGGCACGTGGGAATAACCTTTTGCTACCAACCGAGCTTTGTATTTCTCCACATTCCCTTCTACATTTGTCTTCTTCTTGAACACCCATTTTCTGCCAATGGGTTTCCTTTTAGCCGGCAACTCCACCAGATCCCAAACCTCATTTTTGTGCAAAGATGCCATTTCATCAACCATGGCCTCTTTCCAGAGTTTTTCATCCTCTGAATCCATTGTTTCCTTCACAGTTCTGGGATCATCATCAGTAACAGACAAAGCAAAATTTGAACAGAAAGCAGATGGACTATACCTTTCTGGCTGCCTTTTTCTCTAACTGATCTTCTCAAGCGGAGTTTGTGCTCTCATCTTCTTATTCCTCCTCTGCTACAGGTTTGATTCTTCTCCTTAGTCAAACTCTATCTTCACAGGTTCCTTTGGTTGGAACTTCTGTTTATAATAACATATTTCACCTCTTTGAACACCACATCTCGACTGTACACAACCTTCCTTGTTATTGGGTTCCAAAAGCTTATAACCCTTTAAACCATCCTTATACCCAATAAAGATGCACTTTTCAGATTTACTATCCAACTTGGTTCGTTTCTCCTTTGGAACATGTACATATGCATCACATCCAAATACCCTCAGATGGGAAAGAGAGGGTTTCTTACTAGTCCATACTTCTTGTGGAGTCTTATCCTCCAACGTTGATGAAGGTGATCTGTTGACCAAGTAACATGTTGTCTCCACCGCCTCTGCCAGAATTCCTGTCCTAACCCGGCACCACTGAGCATGCTTCTTGCCCTTTCCATCAACGTCTTGTTCATTCTTTCCGCGACTCCATTTTTCTGAGGTGTATATGGAGTAGTCTTCTGCCGTGCTATACCACACTTATTACAAAATTCTTCAAATTCCTTACTGTAAAACTCTCCACCGTTATCTGTCCTCAGCACCTTCATCTTCTTCTCTATCTGGTATTCCACCAGAGCCTTAAATTCTTTAAACCCATCAAAGACTTCAGATTTCTCCTTAAGGAAATATATCCATGTGTTCCTTGGGAATTCATCTATAAATGATACATAGTACATAGACTTACCCAGTGATGGAACTTTCGCAGGTCTAAACACATCACTGTGCACAAGCCCTAATATCTGTTTTGCCCTCTTACCACTAGAGGGGAAACTCACCCAATTCTACTTCCCATATACACAATTTTCATAGATATCAAAATCCAGAGAGCTATTACTCATACCTTCTACCATACCTTTACCATGAAGTATTTGAAGGCCCGTCTCTCCAATATGTCCAAGCCTTTGATTCCATAGCATGGTCTTCTCTCCAGAGACCACTAGATTTTCTGCTCCACTTTCAAGAACCACAAAACTGTTGCACCATCAACAACAGTGATACCTTGCAGCTTGTACAAAGTTCCAATCCGAACTCCCCGCATCAATACCAGTGCTCCCCGAACCATCTTGCAGGTATCCTTCTCGAACACTATTTTTACACCTGCATCATTCCAACTTGCTAACAAAAATCAGATTTCTGGCTAATGCAGGAATATGTAGAACATCTGGAAGTGTTCTAACCCTTCCACCTTGCAACTTCAACTTTACTTTTCCACAACCAACGATTCTAGCCTTCCTGTCATCCCCAAAGAAGACATCACCACTATCATGTTTCTCATACTCACAGAACCACTCTCTATGGGGAGTGAAGTGAAAGGATGCACCTGAGTCAATCAACCATGCCTCATGATCTACATGTGTACTTGAAGAAGCCAAGTACACATTCCCACCTTCATCTGAAGTGGTTTTCGCCTCTGCAGAAGGAGCATCATCAGATCCCTTTCCTTTATCAGGAGCTTTAGATTTACACTCCCCTCTGAAGTGCCCTTCCTTTCCGCATTTCCAGCACACCACCTTTGTAGGTTTTCCTGGAGATTTAGATCTCCCTCTAGATTTAGATCTCCCACTCGATGACTTATTTTTGTTTCTGTTCTGGGACCGTCCTCAGACAAGGCATCACCATTCTGGTTGTCCATATTTTTCTGTCTCATCTCCTCCGTCAGCAAGGCTGAGACTATTTCATCAAACTGCAAAGCAGTTGCATTGCTACCTATTGCAATAACAGACTATCCCACGAATCTGGCAGAGAACACAACAGACTGATGCACTTATCTTCATCTGAAATTTTAATATCAACAGATGATAACTGACTTACCACAGTATTAAACATATTCAGATGCTCCATCACCGAGTCTCCATCTTTCATCCTCAGGTTATATAGCTTTTTCCGCAAGAATAGTTTATTCACCAGAGACTTATATTGGTACAAAGTCCCTAACTTGTCCCACAGAGCCTTCGTCGTAGCTTCCCCTGATACATTCAGCAATACTGAATCTGAGACACACAATCATATTGTGCTCTTTGCCTTCCGATCCAACTCTTCCATTCTTCATCAGTCACTCCCGTTGGTTTAGTACCCGGATCTACCGCGATCCACTGATCTTTATCCACCAACAGATCCTCCATCTTGAGTTTCCACAACTCAAAACTCTGACCATTGAACTTCTCAATCTCTATCTTTCCGTTGCTCGCCATCTTCTTTCACCACCAGAATCGATCTCGTAGATCTCCCACTGAACAGGGTCTACCACAAGCCCGAGCGAAACCCTCAGCAACAAAGGCGTCCCCTTGAAGCCAAAACAGCTCTGATACCAAATGTAGGTTTTAACCCCGTACAGAAATTACCTGCATACGAATTCTAAATCACAAAAAAAATAAACAATGTGAGAGCATAACACATAAAAACACATATGCACAGAGATTTCCCACTGGATCCCAAAACCGGGACTACCAGCTTGATTTTTCATTATGTTCCTTTCAATATTACAATACATATTTATACATGCGGAAGCATCTAATACCATGGACCGAAAACCATAGGTAGGTTCGCCCAACCTAATATAGGGCCCAAAAAAACAATTTAGAGGGGGGCTACCCGCCCCCCTCAAACCCCCCGAACAGGGGGAGCTGTCGCCCCCCCTGTGACCCCCCTACTGCGCAAACGGCGCAACGAAGGGGTGGCTCCAACCCCCCTCTAACCCCCCAGTTCACTACGTAGGTTAGTCGTGGAAAGAATATAACACAGCCCAACACTTTGTTGATTTGTAACATTGGTAAGATCACTTGCACTTACATTTGAAACAATCTGTTGGGACTACACCCCTTGGGTCATACTTGTGGAAGTCTAATTCTCCAAATTTAAAATGATCTAGTTCAACGGCTTATGCTTGTGCTTCTTCATATTTCTTTACATCTTACATACCTACATGAAATGGGTATGTAGGCCACATTGTCTTCTTCAGTCGTGTTAGCATGCTACTGACACCAATGGTCACCTAATATGCAATTTCCTATAAAAATATATTAACATTAACAAATAGTGGGAGTTGGTGTTGTGGTTTATGCGAGCCAAATACTCTAATATATGTTGAATCTGGTGGGTTGAATCAATCAACAATTTTCTCAATTGCTTCCTTAGCACAATCAGACATGCACAGTGAATCATGATCAAATAATATATGGAAGAGTGGTGAAAAACCTTCAACTATCTTTATATATGGCATCGTATGATAGCTCTCACACAAATCCATGTAGTAAATATGCATGGATTGAATGTATGGAGTTGGAGTCCACCTCCACTCCATCATCTCAAACTCATATCTAGCACAAATGCCTTCAAGCAAGTAAGAAGCCAAGTAAAATTTGTGTTGTTTTACTTCTGTTAGACTCTGAGCACCTGTCACATTGCCTTGGATAGATGCAACAATGATACTAGCCCAATTAGAAGTGACCCTATCATGATCGCATGTGTACATGAGTGAGACCCAACTTTCCTCAAATAATTCTATAGTTGCTTTTCTATATAGCCTACAACGCATAGTTGCGACCATCTCAGATATTCTCTCCTAAGTGACTTTGTTTTCTATCTCTTTTTTGGCTTACTTATGAACTTGTTGGGGTATTTCTACCAACTTCTTTGGATGTCCTTGTTATTAAAAATAAAGTTGGTGTACCAAACCATTGAGAATGCAATTTGATGTTTTGGTAACTTCTAATACTCATCTATCGGGGGATATGTAAATCCAGCGATTTCATTGCCCTGGCCATCTTTGATAGTCATATCCCTTGTATCAATACACTTGACTATCCATTCCATGGTCTCATCGTGTGGAAATAATGCCAAATGAGAAACCACTTTATGTAGCCATGACTTCCTAAAATATTGGTACTCCTTGATGTCTTCCTCCCCATCCAGATATTATTTCTTCGTTAACAAATGTGATCCGAATTGGATCCATAAAAGACTGTCAAAGAATCATGATTGTATTGGGATGAAACAAATCTTTAAAGAATCCAAAACAACGATAAAAAACACCCTGAACCGGTGGCAATGGCAGCCAGTGTGGAACAACGAGGACCTCGGTCAAAGCGCGCTGACCGAGGCCCATGGAGACTGCGCAGGAGGTCAAAGTAGCCTCTGGGAACCCAGGATCGAGAAAAGGAGGTGATTTTTGATCGCTGGGTGAACAGGGCCAAAATGGAGCCTTAAGCACTTGGTCGCGTTGAGATCCAGAGAACCGCGAGTGGAGAAATGAAAAGTGCTAACATACGAAGGTGGGACCCGTGCTATGGAAAACCGGCGGTATTGATCGAGGCGCCCTCAAACGGTAAACGATTTTAGAGAGAGTGGAGCGATCCCACTCAATGATCGACGCGTGGCGGCGGAGGTGAGAGAAAACCGGCGTTGATCGCGCGCTATCGATCGAGCAGGTCAACCATGCGGGACATGCGTATGACGTTGGATCTAGGGGAGCCCAGATCAGACAGCTGAGATTGCGCCTGATAGAAAGAAGCAGAATCGACAGGGAATTAAGCTGCGTTCTAAAGGGATTTGGAATCCGTTTGACCGCCACGGTGGAGGAATAACGCATCCATGACGTAACCGAAGAAACGAACCAATGAGAAAGCTGGCACTGTTCAGGTGAGGACACGTGGCCACTCCTTGAGCGTTCATGCTGACGTCGAACAGGGAACTCCAAGCACAACTGCAGAAGGTGAATCGACAGAGGCGGAAGAGGAACTGAACAGGCATGGAAACGAATGGCTAAAAGCCATGAATAGAGACAGAGTACACAGTCAAGTCGAGAGTGAAGTCTGAGAGATGAAGGAAAAAAAAGACCAGAATCCTAAGAGGAGGATGGGATACACAAAGAAGAAGGCAGTAAAGCAAGAGAAAAGCAGGAAGAGACAGAGGGCCAAGCTGACTAGGGGCAGCATTGAGCACCACCAAGCTTGAGAGATTCGAGCCACCCCATAGAGGGATCTGTCTAGGCTGAGCACCACGTTGGGCTCTTACCACTGTAGACCAGAAGGTCACAGAGATGGTGGGAAGAAGAGACTGTGTACTCCAGTGGCTTGGGGAATCCAAGAACCACCCTACCAAGCAAAACCTGCTTCAGGAAAACTCACATTGAGTCCCTGCATTGTAATTCTCTGCTTAAAGACACAATAAAATAAGGCCACCACTGAAAGCTGGACTCGAGACGTAGCCCTGGAGAATAAGGTGAACTCCTCATTAAAATTGCTTGTGTCTTTATGATTGCTTGTTGTATTTCTCTATTGTCTTTCCATTTAAATGTCTATGTATTGGCAATCTGATCGATCCGTTGCTTAAATGACACAGAACACACACTAGCACATGAGTCTATAATACCTTTTGTTTAATAAATCTTCAACTGATGTCACTCATAGGGTGATTATCAGATCAAGTGGCATCAGAGCATTAGGTTGTAAGGTTAGACAAGCTTGTGTTGGTTTATCTGTGAATGCTCACTAGATCAAAGTTCAAATTAGGAGGAGAGTTGGTGGAAACTAATCCTGAAATTGGGAGAGTTTATCCTCGGAAGACAATGTCAGAGGAAGGTTCTATGGGGCCAGACCCTCAATTCATAGAAAATTTCCTAGATATAAAGTCTATGGTAGAAGAAATGTATAGGGACTTTAGAAAGCATAAGGATGAAGATTCATTAGGCTCTAAACAAGATAAAGAAAAATATGAATCTCATTCCCATGACCACTCAAAAGGGAAAGCAGAAAGCTTTCCTACACCTCCTAATAGCCCTGTGCATAATAAGAAAACATCTTTGATTAAACTAGATGTTAAATTTGATTTGCCTATATATGATGGAGAGCTAAATGCTAAAAAGTTGGACAATTGGATTAGACAAATTGATGTATATTGCAGGGTATAGAACATAGACTCAGACAAGAATAAGATTCAGCTGGCAAGCCTACGCCTAGGAGGAACTGCCTTGGTCTAGCGGGAAGGAAAAACCCAAGATGATATGAAGAAGCATGGCAAGACCATATCTGTCTAGAGTGAATTTGTTGCTGCAATCAAAAAGCAATTCTATCCATTGGCCTACATGCAACAAGCCATGATGAGTTGGCAAACTCTTCGGTAGTTGAAAGGGCAAAGTGTGAAAGGGTATACTCAAGAGTTTAGAAAGAGAGCATTGATGTTGGGTATCTCATTAGACTCACCAGAAACTCTTTTGAAGTACATTGGTGGTCTACACAGCTACATGAGGCATACCATCCTCAT